>SJYT01077501.1:48481-73562 GCA_006410635.1 Cephalophus harveyi
CCAACTCTGTGTGACCCCACAGACGGCAGCCCACCAGGCTCCCCCGTCCCTGGGATTCTCCAGGCAAGAACACTGGAGTGGGTTGCCATTTCCTTCTCCAATGCATGAAAGTGAAAAGTGAAAGTGAAGTCGCTCAGTCATGTCCAACCCTTAGCATGGACTGCAACCTACCAGGCTCCTCCGTCCATGGGATTTTCCAGGCAAGAGTACTGGAGTGGGGTGCCATTGCCTTCTCCCATGTATTTGGAAAATTCTTTTAATGTGTGAAGACACTTCATGCTTATTTGAACAGAGGTTTACAGTAGTGCAAAATGGAAGGTAACAGCTTAACAGATAAATGACTGTATATAATTACTGCTTGAGTTATATCAATATGCCTTTTTGGTTTCTTGACAGATTGTTTAACGAACAAAAGTGAAGAATTATCAAATAGCACAGTATACTTCCTCAACCAATTTAATCACACCTTGACCTGCTTTGAGAATAACCTTCAGGTATTTTTATATATGATACTTGAATTAAAATGCTGTGTTGTCCAAATGAATAATAAATAATTCCAGTTTTTATAGCACTACTCGTTGATATTTATCTACACATACAGTGTAGAGGTAGACCTGGATTTCTGCTAAATACTTCTATTACTAGCTCTTGGGCAAATCAACAAAACTTCAGTTTTTTAATTTGCAAGGTGGGAATAGTAAGATCTACCCTGACTACCTTCCAGTGTTTTGTAGTCAGGATCCAATGAGTTAATGAGTATGAACATATTAACTGAAGCATGTGATTGTCTAATTGAAACACAATGTTGTTCTGTCTGACAGTAATTTACTTTGACTTTGTTTATGCAATAATGTATTTTGCAGTTCAGTATGATTGTCTATAAGAAGCTTATTCTCTGCCTTAATGTTTGCTTAAATATATTTTACCTACTTTAAAAGACTCTGTTTAGTAATGTAACTTTGAGTTTTGAAGTATAATATAAAAGGTAGCCTTTAAGAAACCAAATTATTGGGTTTTGTTTTCTCTACCTCTGACCTTTGAATGTTAGTATTAGAGCTTTCCTGGTGGTGGTGAAGGGCGAAACTGGAGTTCTGGTAAAGTCCTAGTTTTGAAACTTGCTTTTAATCAAGTAAGTAATCCACACAAATAGTTAAAAACATGTTTAAGGTATAGGTATGTATGATTTTTCTCTTTAATAAATGTGATAACAGAATTATGAATTTCCCTGAGTATAGTAAAAAACATTTATTAGATGAACATGTAGTAGATAAATATTTCCCAAAATATGTTCTGCAAGTATTTAATAGATAGTCCATAAAAAAAGGTTTAGTGTTAATAAAGGTGAGAAATGCTTTACTACAGGACTGCAGAGCTTCAGTGGACAAATGTACATTATGTAAAACTTCAAATGGTAATTATTGTACACAGCATTTACCAAACCTATTTGGGAGCTCTTTGGTTTTAGAAACCAAACAACACTAGTTCTGATACATATACTTTAGAGAAGCTAGCATTTTTCCTGGGATGTTGGTTGCAGATATTTTTATCCTGGTTTGTTGTTTGTCTTTTTATCATGCCTCTCTTTTTGTTGTGAAGAAAATTTAAATTTTCATGTCATTAGATTTATCAAAATTAATGAGTTAAGGATTTTGCGTCACACTAGAAGGCCTTTTCCCACTTTGAGATTATTTAAAAATTTTCTCCTATGATTTCTTCTAGGACCTTCAGGATTTTGTTTTATATATTAAGCATCATTTATCTATTTGAAATTTATTTTGGTGTAAGATGTGAGGCTTAGGGGCTTCCCTAGTGGCTCAAAGGTAAAGAATCCACCTGCCAGTGCAGGAAATGAGGGTTCGATCCCTGGATCGGGAAATGCGCTGAAGAAGGAAATGGCAACCCACTTCAGTATTCTTGCTTAGGAAATTCCGTGGACAGAGGAGCCTAGTGGGCTACATCCATGAGATTATAAAGAGCGGGACATGACTTAGTGATTGAGCACACACACATGTGAGCCTTAGCTCCAACTTTTTATTCTGATGGCTTCTTGACTGTCAAAACAGGATTTACTAGATAAATCCATGAAATGAATTTTAGAACCAAGTTAAATCAATCATTTTGATATTATAATTACATTACATTTTAGATTTATCATTTGGGAAAAATTGACATGTTATGACATTGAGCCCTTCTATCTAGGAGTACAGAATATTCAGTATTTTCTTTATCAAAATAAAATAGACAATACAAAATTTACCACATTACAGTTTTTAAGTGTAAAGTTAATTGGCATTAAAGTACACTCACGTTGTACAACTCCACCACCATCCATCTCCAGAATGTTTTCATCTTCTCAAACTGAAACTTGGTACATATTAAGCAAAAACTCCCCATCTCCTCCTTCTCTAGCCCCTGGCAGCCACCACTATTCTTTATTTGTTAATGCTCTCTAGCACAGTTTTATTTATTTAAATTTCATACAGGCCTTATAGTGGTTCTTAACTTTATTTCAAGGTTGCTTTTAAGAAATATTTATTTGGCTGTGGCGTGTCTTAGTTGTGTCATGGCTATCTCTTGTTGTGGCACATGGACTCTCTAGTTGTGGCATACAAGCTCCAGAGCACGCAGACTCAGTGGTTGTGGTGCACAGGCTTAGTTGTTCTGTGGCATGTGGCATCCTGGTTCCCTGATCAGGGGTCAAACCCGTAGCCCCGACATTGCAAGGCAGACTCCCAACCACTGGACCACTGGAAAAGTCCCTATTCCAAGGTATTATTATGTAGTGTTTGTTGCCTTTGGGAATTCTATCTTTTTTTCCCCCACTACAGATTTTAACTAGCTATTTTAAAATGTTTTATTTTGGAATGATTTTAGAGTTTTATAAAAGTTACAAAGGTAATACAGAGAATTCCTGTATACCCTTGACCCAGTTTCTTCTAATGTTCACCTTATATTTCCATGGTACATTAGTCATAAATAAGAAACAAGCATTGGTACATAGCTCTTAACTAAATGCCAGACTTCATTCTGATTTCACCAGTTTTCCTACTAATATCTTTTTTCTGTTTCAGGATTCATTCCAGGATAACACATTGCATTTAGTAATTGGTTACTCCTTAAAATTTCTATCATATATGTAGCTACATTTCCTTTCTTACTTTAAATGCTGTACTTATGAGACCTTTTTTCCCTTGAATTTTATTTAGGTTTGTTGAAGGTATGTTTGTATTGATCTTTTTGAAAACCCACAATTGTCTTTATCAGTTCTATTTTATTTTTCTTAGTGTGTTGATTTATGCTTTTGCACTGATTAATTCCTCCTATATTTCTTTGATTTTGTCATTTTTCTCGTTCCTTGAATTGAATGGTTGATTGGTTTATTTATTATCGGGGAGAGGTATGAGCTGGAGCTGTAGATTTAAGTCATCAGGTACAGATAGTCTCAAGCCTGGAGACTTGGATGTGAGTGTAGATAGAGGTGATAAAGAGGCCTGAGTTCTGGGCAATGCTAGTGTTTTATAGGGTGTGTGTGTGTGTGTGTGTGTGTGTGTGTGTGTCTGCGCATTACAGAGGGGAGGGGGACTAGCTAAAGAGATAGATGGTAGCAGGGAAGTTGATGGTATTGGCTGTGGTAGTGGCTTCTGGCTCAACGATGAGGCAGGGATGTGGGTTTAAGTTCCAGACCAAATCCATCTTAGGTCAGTATGTATTTACAGGTAGCTTTTCTGGGAGGCTGGACTGTCTTGGTGGGTGTGGAGACTGCTTTTTGTGGATGGCCTTGCAGGCAGGGTGGGGCCATTTTGCCAGCCCCTCGCATCTCTAGAGGACAGTGGGTGGTTGCAGGGGTTAGAGGGTCACAAGAGACTGTGGTGCCAGCTAGTTTCCCTGGGAATGGTGTCATATAGCCTTCCCATGAGGAGATGTGCATGGCATGCCTTTATAATTTACAGTGCTCTTCAGGGACCTGGGTTTACTGTCTGTTCTTGAGTCTCTTCAGAAAAGAAATCAGGAGACAGGCACATGCTGAAATCATCGTCTTCCAAGAATCCTACTTCCTCATTTGTTTCAAACATCACAGGGCTTTTTTATTGTTTGGCTATGCCACCATTTGGGTTGGGAAGATCCCCTGAAAGAGGGCATGCAACCCTCTCCAGTGTTCTTTCCTGGAGAATCCCATGGATGGAGAAGCCTGGCAGATAACAGTCCATGGGGTCGCAAAGAATTAGACATGACTGAGCGACTAAACACAGCAGCACACACATGCCACCAATTTAGTCAGTCAGTCTTTATTTGAGATTTTTGTTTGGTTCAGTATTTTACTGTTACAAACAAGGACAGTCCTTTTGGGGTATCTGTTCAGTTCAGTTCAGTCACTCAGTCATGTCTGACTCTTTGTGACCCCATGGACTGCAGCATGCCAGGCTTCCCTGTCCATCACGAACTCCTGGAGCTTGCTCAGACTCATGTCCATTGAGTCGGTGATGCCATCCAACCATCTCATCCTCTATTGTCCCCTTCTCCTCCTGCCCTCAATCTTTCCCAGCATCAGATCTTTTCCAATGAGTTACTTCTTCCTATCAGGTGGCCAGAGTATTGGAGTTTCAGCTTCAGCATCGGTCCTTCCAATGAATATTCAGGACTGATTTCCTTTAGGATGGACTGGTTGGATCTCCTTGCAGTCCAAGAACTCTCAAGAGTGTTCTCCAACACCACAGTTCAAAAGGATTAATTCTTCAGTGCTCAGCTTTCTTTATAGTCCAACTCTCACATCCATACATGACTACTGGAAAAACCATAGCTTTGATCAGACAGACCTTTGTTGGCAAAATAATAATGTCTCTGCTTTTTAATATGCTGTCTAGGTTTGTCATAGCTTTTCTTCCAAGGAGTAAGGGTCTTTTAATTTCATTGCTGCGGTCACCATCTGCAGTGATTTTGGAGCCCAAGAAAATAAAGTCTCATACTGTTTCCACTGTTTCCCCATCTGTTTGCTATGAAATAATGGGACTAGATGCCATGGTCTTCATTTTTTGAATGTTGAGTTTTAAGCCGGCTTTTTCACTTTCATCAAGAGGCTCTTTAGTTCCTAGTCACTTTCTGCCATAAGGTCATCTGCGTATTGAGGTTCTTGATGTTTCTCCTGGCAATCTTGATTCCAACTTTGTGCTTCATCCAGCCCTCCATTTGGCATGATGTACTCTGCTTATAGGTTAAGTAAGCAGGGTGACAATATACAGCCTTGACGTACTCCTTTCCCAATTTGGAACCAGTGTGTTGTTCCATGTCCAGTTCTAACTGTTGCTTCTTGACCTGCATTCAGATTTCGCCCTTGATCCCCAGACTGGCTGGAGCCAGAGGTCTCCACCTCTGCTCTCCTGGCCCCATATGTCTTTCCGAGGTCCGAGCTGTCCTCTTCCCCCACTTCTTTGGAGGACTGCCTGTATGGTTTGTGGTCAGCTGCCTCTGCCCAGCACTCGAGCTCAGATAAGCTGCCGTTCCCCCTTTTGGAGTTACTCAGAGCAAAGAAAGACCTATGGACAGATGGACATGACAGCCACAAGGTCCTCAGAGGAGGGCATGCTGGCTTTGGGGTCGGTCATGGTTCTACTTGCCCTTGGGAGGGCTGGTGGTATTATCCATGTTTATCTGTCTGGTAAATTCCTAGAAGTGAAATTGCAATGTCAAAAGATATGTACATTTTAAGTTTTAATATAAATGACAAAATTATACTCCTCTGTCAAGGCATTAGGCTCAGTTTTTGATTGAACATATTTAGCTAAATGTACGTTTGTTCTATGAAAAACAGGCAATGGGCAATTTCTTGTGGCAGAACTGAACAGAGACTGAGTTTCTCTGTCAGATGGTGAGGGTAATGTTGTAGAGGCTCCATCAGCTTGATTTCTTTAATTTTTTTCTTTCATTCCAGTAGTCAGTTAATGTTATTTCTTCAGGCTCCAAGGTAAAGAATAAAAGGAATAGAAAACAAAAGTGTGAACTGTTTAGCAAACTTGTTCTTGAAATAATAAGTGTTAGTACTAGAAGTGGAAAAGATTAAAATCCACTAACATTATGTCTTATACCCATTACCTTCATTTCAGGTTATACAGTTCATTGGTATTAGTCCCTTTTTGTTGACCAGAAAGGCCTGAATTGTAAGCCTTGGGGTAAAGAGGGTTGAGGAAGGAATGTAGTTTAGGTGCCTGTTCCTTATTCATCAATAAAGTCCTCTTTGTCTCAATAAGGTAGACTTTAGTGTTCAAGTTCAGTACAGGCAGGAGCATACTTTATTTGGTGAAAGTAGGATAGATAAGGGCAAATGTATAAATGACAAGATAACTTAGGAAATTTTTGGTATGTAGGTGTCATTAATTTGGTGTTTGAGCTAGTGTTGTTCTCAGTTAACAGTGGCTAGTGCTGTTGTTTTCAAAATTCAGGGGCAACTAGAAAGTGCCAAACATTTTGCTATGTGTTATACATCAGTCTTTATTCCTTGGGACCTGTAATACAGTTAAGGGTGTCCCTACTTTATAGGTGATAAAACCAAGGCTCACAGTGGTTTAGCAACCTTCCCCACATCACAGCTCAGCACTTTAATGCACTCTATTATTTCTTCTAGGAAATTTAATTAAAATTCAATGTTAAGTGTGTGTATTACATGGGTAACGTGTATCACATGTACCTTTGACGTTTTAGGGGAGCACACACAGTCTTCAGTTAAGAAATTACTCAGAAGTATGCAAAAACTGTCATGAAGCATATAAAACTCTGAGTAGTCTGTACAGTGAAATGCAAAAAGTAAATGAACGTGAAAGTAAGGCTGAATTTGGAACACATTTATGCATTGACGTGGAGGATGCAGTAAGTACTTTGCTTGTGAAACAGTATATGTTTTGCAGTGTTGAATATGCCTTCTGTGTTATTAGAATCTGCATATGCTGTCTTCAACCAGAAATAACTAGTTGCTAAGTAGTAAGTTTTAGAATATCCTGATATGTAAAGCTAAAAATGGAAATTAATCAGATACTTCATCAGCAAGTTGATAATTTAGTATATTTGGTTCTTTATATTAAAGTATAGTTGACTTACAATATTATATTAGTTTCCAGTATACAACATATTGATTTAATATTTTTATTGATTATACTCCATTTATACATTTTGTTTTTTAAATTTGATGATGAGTGTCATTTTCAGAGGTATGGGTATTGTTAAATGTTTGCATTTTAGTTTCTTGTGCACTTGTTACTAATTCAGGAAGTCTCTAGGTTTTGTTGTTACCATGTTTCTGAAGCCATTCCTCAATTACTTCCTACGACTGAGCGACTTTTCACTTCCATGCATTGGAGAAGGAGATGGCAACCCACTCCAGTGTTCTTGCCTGGAGGATCCCAGGGGCGGCGGAGCCTGGTGGGCTGCCGTCTATGGGGTCGCACAGAGTCGGACATGACTGAAGCGACTTAGCAGCAGCTCTTACTTTCTTTGTACTTATTACCATCTGAAAAGTTTTGTTTCCTTATTTGTAGTCTTTCTCTCCTTACTAAAAAATATAAGCCTCAGGAGGACAAGGACTTCGTGTCCTTTTTTGTTCACTGTTCAGTTTTCTAGAATAGCGCCTGGCAAATAGCAGGCCCTTAGTAACATGTATAGGTTGAATGAATGAATGGTCAACAAAAACTCTTCTCCATTGCATAGCCTACCTTTACGTGGGGTACCACTAGATGGCGATCATGCCTTTTTATGGGAATGTGATGCGTGATTATTGAAATGTTAGAAGAAATTGAAAAATTATTGGCAGAAAGCCGATAATTTGTGGTCAAAATTGGTAAACGTAATGTTTGAGAATGATGAGTGTGAATTATAGCAGCTTGAGATGAACATAGTGTATCGGTAATATTTAGAATGGTAAAAAGCACTCAATATGGATGTACCATGGGGGTTTTTGTTTGTTACTGCTGTTCCTGATGTTTAGAATAGTCAATACTTGGCTTTCTAGTAGGTTCCAAGTAAATAATAAATATCTTTTTAAAAGAATATGAAAGATTGTATATTTTTTTAAAAAGAATTTTTATATTCCTTTAAAAGAATTTAAAATAAAACTTATCCTCCAATAAAAAAGAATAATAGTCTTTAACTATTTTAATTAAGAAGAAAAATGAATATTGGTTCTATGACATAAGTTTAATTACAGAAGAAATCAACATGACCAGCCTATTTTAGAACATTCATCTTGCAATAAGCAAAAATTACAACAAACTTACAAGGCACCATTTGTAAGCTCAATTAAACAAAATTGAGGCAGGAACAGTTTTCTACATTAAATTTGACAGTTTCCTTATATCATTTAGCCTGTTTGACAGAAATCATGAGCTCAACAAATGCGAGGTACAGCAGTCCCTAAGTGTATTTAAAGCATGCTGCTAAATAAGATGTTAATCTTGTCTAATAAGGACTTCGCAGGTGGTACTAGTGGTAAAGAACCCAGCTCCCAGTAAAGGGGATAGATACCAGTTCAGTCCTGGGTGTGGAAGATCCCTGGAGGAGGGCATGGCAAGCCACTGCAGTATTCTTGCCTGGAGAATCCCCATGGACAGAGGAGCCCGGAGGGCTACAGTCCAGAGGGTCACAAAGAGGCTGACGTGACTTAGCACACAGCACACTTTGTCTTAGTAAAGTGTCTGTGACTTGTTAGATAGTACCTACTTAAAAAATTACTTGCCATGAGTATGAATCTTTCATAATATATTAAATAAGAGATTAAGCATTTCATAGATATCATCTCTTGAAGAGAAACCTTATGAAAAAAAAGAGATGCCTTATAAAGTTGGTATTTTTATTTCCATTCTAAAAATATTGCAACAAGCTCAGTGAGATTACATAGATAACATATGAAAAAAATATTTTGTTTTTGTGACACTTCCCCCCCAGTTATATTGAGATATATTTGACAAATAAAATTGTTATATATTTAAAGTATACAACATGATGATTTGATATACACTGTGAAAGAATTCCCAGAGTCAAGTTAACATTTATCACCTCACATAGCTACCCTTTTAAATATTTTTTAATGAACGAAGCAGAGTCTAACTATATTCCTATTGATGCAAGTTCTTCTGTGTTTGAAGTCTGTGAAAGGTTGAAATTCTTTGGATAGTATTATGAATTTTGAATATGAGGTTTTTGTACAGGTATGAATTTATACAATGACTAATTGTGAACCAGCTTATTTCCCTACAAAAAGAAATTGTCCTCAACTGTTAATAATTTTTTAGGGATGTATATTTAGTCTAAATTCTGGGTTCTTGTTATTAACAAAATAATTATATGAATTTGAAGACAAATGAAAAACAGAGTAACAGTATTTGTTATTGTTTCAGATGAATATTACTCGCAAACTTTGGAGTCGAACTTTCAACTGTTCAGTCCCTTGCAGTGACACAGTGCCTGTAATCGCTGTTTCTGTGTTCATTCTCTTTCTACCTGTTGTCTTCTACCTTAGTAGTTTTCTTCACTCAGAGCAAAAGAAACGCAAACTCATTCTCCGTAAGTTTCTTTTTACGATTATTCTTTTATTTAGATAAAAACCTGTATTTTTAAAAAATCTAAGGCTGCTTTAGAAATGATATCTACTCTGAGAGCTCAAGCTATATTAGCTTCAAACAGCTGTCTTCTTCAAATTTTTACAACTCTGTTCACTAATGGAAGAGATGTGTAAGTTTATAAGTGAGTTTATAATCAAACTTTAATGTACAGTATCTTTCACAAGCTTTAGTTGAGAAAGCTAGATTCCCTGGAATAAAGTTGACAACAACAGAGCAATAGCAGCAAAGGCTTTGCAAACCTGAAATAGCCATAATAGGTAAATAAATACTTTTAGGTCCATTTGCAGAACTACCCATGGCAGAACCACCAGACAAGCATCAGTTAAGGAGAAACTGTAGCTTGCACAGAGATAGTTTGTTTATGAACAAATTGGAATTGTAGTTGCAAGAAAGTTATTTGACATATGGCATATACTCAGTATGTATTAATTCTTTTCCTTTCTCCCTATCAAATAGGGCAGAGCAGAAAAAGCACTAACTAGAAGGTTTCAACCAGTCAAAGAAAAGTGACTTTCAAGTCTCATATGTTTCTTCTGTATTATCAGAATGAAAATATGGGCTTAACCTTGAGTAGTTTTAGTATTTCTAAAAGAGGATATTTTCTGGAGAAAAACATCAGGCTTAGGAACCTATGATATAAAATGTTTTCCCTTGTTAATCTTTATCTGGCATTTCTTCATGATTTATCTAACTTCACTTCTAATATATCTGACTTAAAAAAAAAAAAGACTACTTGTAGATCAGTTTGCACAATGCAAAGAGTCTTTATCATGGGTGTACTTAGTAAAGTATTTTGAAGATTGTCAGAATTCTGTATACATGTCATAACTTCGTCTTAAAAGCATTTATTTAGAATAATAACAAAACATTGCAGGGACCTCACTGTTGAGAAACTATTTTTCAGGGCTTCGTGTACCTTTAAAGTTTAGCATTGTATTTGCTTTGCAAATCTATTTAACGCTGCAGGAGACACATACTACTTCTGATCAGTGTCTTTGTTTGATTGGATTAAAGATTTACTGAGCATGGCCTCTGTCAGAACAAGACCCAGTTTCCCTCTCAGTCTCTCCCATCAGGAAGCTTCCATAAGCCTCTTATCCTTATCCATCAGAGGGTAGACAGAATGAAAACCACAATCACAGAACTCTAATCAAACTGATCACATGGACTACAGCCTTGTCTAACTCAATGAAACTATGAGCCATGCCATGTAGGGCCACCCAAGATGGACGGGTCATGGTGGAGAGTTCTGACAAAACGTGGTCCACTGGAGAAGGGAATGGCAAATCACTTCAGTATTCTTGCCTTGAGAACCCCGTGAACACTATAAAAAGGCAAAAAGATAGGACACTAAAAGGTGAACTCCCCAGGTCGGTAGGTGCCCAGTATGCTACTGGAGATTAGTGGAAAAATAACTCCAGAAAGAATGAAGACACAGAGCCAAAGCAAAAACAACACCCAGTTGTGGATGTGACTGGTGGTAGAAGTAAAGTCCGATGCTGTAAAGAACAATATTGCACAGGAGCCTGGAATGTTAGGCCCATGAATCAAGACAAATTGGAAGTGGTCAAACAGGAGATGGCAAGAGTGAACATCTACATTTTAGGAATCAGTGAACCAAAATAGATTGGAATAGGTGAATTTAACTCAGATGACCATCACATCTACTACTATGGGCAAAAATCCCTTAGAAGAAATGGAGTAGCCCTCATTGTCAACAAAAGAGTCTGAAATACAGTACTTGGATCCACTCTCAAAAACGACAGAATGATTTCTGTTCGTTTCCAAGGGAAACGATTCAGTATCACAGTAATCCAAATCTATGCCCAACCAGTAATGCTAAAGAAGCTTAACTTGAACGATTTTATGAAGACCTTTAAGACTTTCTAGAACTAACACCCAAAGAAGATATCCTTTTCATTATAGGGGCTGCTGCTGCTGCTGCTGCTAAGTTGCTTTAGTCGTGTCCAACTCTGCGACCCCATGGACGGCAGCCCACCAGGCTCCCCTGTCCCTGGGATTCTCCAGGCAAGAACGCTGGAGTGGGTTGCCATTTCCTTCTCCCAGGCATGAAAGTGAAAAGTGAAAGTGAAGTTGCTCAGTCATGTCCAACTCTTAGCGATCCCATGGACTGCAGCCTACCAGATTCCTCCGTCCATGGGATTTTCCAGGCAAGAGTACTGGAGTGGGGTGACATTGCCTTCTCTATCATTATAGGGGACTGGAATGCAAAGTAGGAAGTCAGGAGATGCTTGGAGTAACAGGCAAATTTGGCCTTGGAGTACGGAATGAAGCAGGGCAAAGGCTAACAGAGTTTTGCCAAGAGAACTCACTGGTCATGGCAAACACCCTCTTCCAACAACAAAAGAGAATACTGTACACATGGACATCACTAGATGGTCAAAATCAGATTGATTATATTCTTTGCAGCCAAAGATGGAGAAACTCTATACAGTCAGCAAAAACAAGACAGGGAGCTGACTGTGGCTCAGATCATGAACTCCTTATTGCCAAATTCAGACTTAAACTGAAGAAAGTAGGGAAAACCACTAGACCACTCAGTTCAGTTCAGTCACTCAGTCGTGTCTGACTCTTTGCAACCCCATGAATCGCAGCACGCCAGGCCTCCCTGTTCATCACCATCTCCCGGAGTTCACTCAGATTCACGTCCATCGAGTCCAAGACCTTTTAGAACTAACACCCAAAAAAGATGTCCTTTTCATTATAGGGGACTGGAATGCTAAAGTATGACCTAAATCAAATCCCTTACAATTTTACAGTGGAAGTGATAAACAGACTCAAGCAATTAGATCTGATAGGCAGAGTGCCTGAAGAACTATGGTCGGAGGTTCATGACATTGTACAGGAGGCAGTGATTAAGACCATCCCTAAGAAAAAGAAATGCAGAAAGGCAAAATGGCTGTCTGAGGAGGCCTTACAAATAGCTGTGAAAAGAAGAGAAGCTAAAGGCAAATGAGAAAAGGAAAGATATAGCCATTTGAATACAGAGTTCCAAAGAATAGCAAGGAGAGATAAGAAAGCCTTGCTCAGTGATCAGTGCAAAGAAATAGAGGAAAAGAACAGAATGGGAAAGACTAGAGAGCTCTTCAAGAAAATTAGAGATACCAAGGGAACATTTCATGCAAAGATGGGCTCAATAAAGGACAGAAATTGTATGGACCTAACAGAAGCAGAAGATATTAAGAAGAGGTGGCAAGAATACACAGAAGAACTGTACAAAAAAGATCTTCACGACCTGGATAATCACGCTGGTGTGATCACTCACCTAGAGCCAGACATCCTGGAATGTGAAGTCAAGTGGGCCTTAGGAAACATCACTATGAATAAAGCTAGTGGAGGTGTTGGAATTCCAGTTGAGCTATTTCAAATCCTGAAAGATGATGCTGTGAAAGTGCTGCACTCAATCTGCCAGCAAATTTGGAAAACTCAGCAGTGGCCACAGGACTGGAAAAGGTCAGTTTTCATTCCAATCCCAAAGAAAGGCAATGCCAAAGAATGCTCAAACTACTGCACAATTGCACTCATCTCACACGCTAGNAGTGCTGCACTCAATCTGCCAGCAAATTTGGAAAACTCAGCAGTGGCCACAGGACTGGAAAAGGTCAGTTTTCATTCCAATCCCAAAGAAAGGCAATGCCAAAGAATGCTCAAACTACTGCACAATTGCACTCATCTCACACGCTAGCAAAGTGATGCTCAAAATTCTTCAAGCCAGGCTTCAACAGTATGTGAACCATGAACTTCCAGGTGTTCAATCTGGATTTAGAAAAGGCAGAGGAACCAGAGATCAATCAAATTGCCAACATCCGTTGGATCATCGAAAAAGCAAGAGAGTTCCAGAAAAATATCTACTGCTTTATTGACTGCCAAAGACGTTGACTGTATGGATCACAACAAACTGTGGAAAATTCAAGAGACGGGAATACCTGACCACCTGACCTGGCTCCTGAGAAATTGTAGGCAGGTCCAGAAACAACAGTTAGAACTGGACATGGAACAACAGACTGGTTTCAAATCGGGAAAGGAGTACATCAAGGCTGTCTATTGTCACCCTGCTTATTTAACTTATATGCAGAGTACATCATGTGAAATGCCAGGCTAAATGAAGCACTGGAATCAAGATTGCTGGGAGAAATATCAGTTACCTCAGATAGGCAGATGACACCACCCTTATGGCAGAAAGCAAACAGGAACTAAAGAGCCTCTTGGTGAAAGTGAAAGAGGAGAGTGGAAAAGTTGGCTTAAAACTCAACATTTAGAAAACAAAGATCATGACATCTGGTCCCATCACTTCATGGGAAGTAGATGGGGATACAATGGAAACAGAGAGAAACTTAATTTTGGGGGGCTCCAAAATCATGCAGATGGTGACTGCAGCCATGAAATTAAAAGACACTTGCTCCTTTGAAGAAAAGCTATGACCAACCTAGACAGCATATTAAAAAGCAGAGACATTACTTTGCCAACAAAGGTCCATCTGATCAAAGCTATGGTTTTTCCAGTAGTCATGTATGGTTGTAAGAGTTAGACTATAAAGAAAGCTGAGCACCGACTGCAGCCATGAAATTAAAAGACACTTGCTCCTTTGAAGAAAAGCTATGACCAACCTAGACAGCATATTAAAAAGCAGAGACATTACTTTGCCAACAAAGGTCCATCTGATCAAAGCTATGGTTTTTCCAGTAGTCATGTATGGTTGTAAGAGTTAGACTATAAAGAAAGCTGAGCACCGAAGAATTAATGCTTTTGAACTGTGGTGTTGGAGAAGACTCTTGAGAGTCCCTTGGACTGCAAGGAGATCAAACCAGTCAGTCCTAAAGGAATCAGTCCTGAATATTCATTGGAAAGACTGATGCTGAAACTGAAACTCCAATACTTTGGCCACCTGATGTGAAGAACTAACTCATTGGAAAAGACCCTGATGCTGGGAAATATTGAAGGCGGGAGGAGAAGGGGATGACAGTGTCTGAGATGGTTGGATGGCATCACCAACTCAGTGGACATGAATTTGAGTAGGCTCTTGGAGTTGGTGATGGATAGGGAAGCCTGGCGTGCTGCAGTCCATGGCGTCACAAAGATTTGGACACAACTGAGCTACTTAACTGAACGGTAAGAGTTCATCTGGTTGTACAAGTCGCAAATCTTGTTGTCTCTTAATTTCTTTGAATGTCTTTCTATTTCTTAATTCTTTTTCTTTTATTTTCCCATTCCTATATTCACTTCTCCACTCCTTTAAATTCATCAGCAAATACTGCCAGCCCTATTTCCAAAAATATATCTTAAATATATTGTCCCTTGTCAGCACTAATTCAGGGGTCCCTTGAATAATACCTGTACGTTAATTTCTTGACCCAGTACAATCCATTTTCCATATACCAGCTAGAGTGAATTTTTAAACACAAATTTTACCATGTTCCTCTCCCATTTGAAACCCTTCCTGTGTACCTGTTGCACCTGAATAAAATAAAAACTTATTCTAGGGTCTGCTCTCCAAGCTGCATGTGATCTGACTCCCATCTGCCTTCCTAAACTACTTGCATCCACCCTTCTCCGTACTCATGATGCTGTGTGTAGGTTTCTTCTCTCAGACACCAATTTCGTTCACGTCACCCTCCTTCCAAGGCTCTTATATTTGCCCTCCCTACTTTCCTTGACTGGCTTCTTGTCATCCAGGTCTTAAGTCAAAGACCTAAGAGACCTTTTATGACCAAAGAAGGCCTTCTATGACCATCTCCCCAACCTAAGAATAAACCCTTTGTTTCAGTTCAGTTCAGTTCAGTTGCTCAGTCGTGTCCGACTCTGCGACCCCATGAATCGCAGCACGCCAGGCCTCCCTGTTCATCACCATCTCCCGGAGTTCACTCAGACTCACATCCATCGAGTCAGTGATGCCATCCAGCCATCTCATCCTCGGTCGTCCCCTTTTCCTCCTGCCCCCAATCCCTCCCAGCATCAGAGTCTTTTCCAATGAGTCAACTCTTCGCGTGAGGTGGCCAAAGTACTGGAGTTTCATCTTAAATTCCATCACTTCCACTAGCTTTGTTCGTAGTGATGCTTTCTAAGGCCCACTTGACTTCACATTCCAAGATGTCTGGCTCTAGATTAGTGATCACATCATCATGATTATCTGGGTCGTGAAGATCTTTTTTGTACAGTTCTTCCATGTATTCTACATATATACATATATATGTGTGTGTGTGTGTGTGTATGTATATATATATACATTGGCCTTACTGCATAGCTTGTGAGATCTTAGTTCCCTGACCAGGGATCGAACCTGTGCCCTCTGCAGCGGAAGCAGAAAGTCCTAACCATGGGACTGCCAAGGAATATCTTGACCTTCGTATTTTCTAACAACCATTCTGGATTGCCCTGGTGCCTCAGCTGGTAAAACATCAGCCTGCAATGCGGGAGACCTGGATTTGATCCCTGGGTTAGGAAGATCCCCTGGAGAAGGGAATGGCTACCCACTCCTGGCCTGGAGAATTCCATGGACTGAATAGTGCAAGGGGTCGAAAAGAGTCTGACACTCACTGAGTGACTTTTACTTTCACTGGATTGCCCACAGAAAGGGTTAGTATTTTACAAATCCATTTTACATGTGCAGTAAATAACTTCCTGCTGGCCAGTCGCTGTTATCTCCTGTGAGTGAGTGAGATTTGCGTTCTAGATAAAATTGTGCAGTGTCAGAACTGGAAAAGGTATTCCAAAAGTGATAGGTCACCTGGGTGCAGCACATCTCTGAATCACTTAAGGATGCCCATATGAATCATCAATGACCAAAAGTCAAATTATGACCAAATATAAACAAAAATCTTTAAACAAGTCGAATAAGTGGGAGTGAAGGATAGATGAAACACACAAGTAAAATTTCTCCCTGTGTAAAATGATGTCAGCCCTTTCATTTTCTAATTCAATTTTAGCCTAAAAATTGGAGAAGACACTTATTTGTTTGTTCTGCTCCCCAGTATGCCACTTTCAACTCTAAAACTGCAGACAGCACAGCATTCATCCATCTACTTATTCAGTCATGTTGTGATTCAGCAGGTATATACTGAACACCAATTTTTCATCAGGTACCAGGAATTCAGACAAATGTGGTCATGAACTTTGTTTTCAAGCAATTCACAAGTCAGTCCAGCACCTCACAGTTTAGTTATGAATGATTTTAACTGGACATTAGCCATTTAATTAATAATTTCTTCTTAAATGATCCATTGCTCTGAACTTGTTTAATTAGAAAAATTCTCAGAAACTTCCATTCTTTTCATTGCTAAAATGAAGATAAAAGAAGAAAAAGTGAAAGTGGAATGTGGGTCTTAAAAAAAGGGTGTGTTGCTCTTTCAATGTCTTTCAGTTATTGAAAGACATTTGCATTCCATTTCTGAAAAGGAATACACTGGGGATGATATACATGAATTATTTTAGATACAAGGCAAATCTCTTATATATAAGATACCTAACAAACAGTTTAAATATGCAAGCAAAGAAAATATTAAATGACTGGTCTTGGCAGACCTCAAGATAAAAAGCAACTGCACATGGTCTTAACACTCTAGTCTATTCCTAGAAATGTTTTCTAAAATATGTTAAAGGAGTATTTCAATGAATTTGATCGTCTAAACAAATACATTTAGTTTTATGTCTTATATTCTAAGTGAACTCATTAATGAGTACTTTTTTTGTGCTTCTGAAATTCAAAGAGCCATTCACATTTTCTGTGCTTACTGGTAACCAAAGCTAATTAGCTATGCATTAACAATTAGTTAAGTAAGGTGATAATGTTCTCCTATTCCTGTTAATTATTTACCTAAAAGTACAACTACCTTACAACTTTTTAAGCTTATAATCCTCATTCATTTGTTTTAAAAATATTACTAAGCATAAAATATATGCAAGGCAGTATGCTAATATTGGAAATTTAAGAGATGCTTTGTATTCAACAAGTTTGTATTTTAACAGAGGCCACAAGTCATGCAACCACATTGCCACAAAACCAAATAGAAAATGCTAGAAGTCATGACAGAGATTTAGTGTATGATATGAATTGAGAGGAGAGGAGATCTGTACTGAAAGGGAGCAAGAAAGAGAGAAGGCTTTGAAGAAGATGCCTGTGAACTTGATGTTGAATGGAGGTGGATGAAAGGATATCCCAACCTGAGAAAAGAGCATGGTGGGAAAAGATGAAATATTCCAGGATGACAAGAGCATAATATATGATAGAAGATTTGGAAGACAAGCATGAGCCAAAGAATCGATATCTGAATACTAAGTAATAGAATTTTGAGTCTAGACAATAGAAAATAAATTACAAGGGAAGAAGAACAAAAATCCCTCGAAATTTAATCAAAGAAAACAAGTAGGGCTCAATGCCAAAAACACTGTTCATTTTTCCACTTTGCAAATAGGCATTAAAGATACACAGTTTCTCTCATCACCCACCCTCCCCTTGCCTTTTATCCTACAAAGCAGTAGACAGCTACATGGTGGCCATCACTAATCACCCAAAGGATGCTGCTAAAGGTGTGGTTGGGAGGGGCTATCATAAGTCTCCTATTTCTTGCACGAAATACATTCATACTAAAATTATTCTAAATCATTGCAATAACTACATGACAGAACACATCTCTATGATTCAGTATATGAGTCACAGCAATTCATGATCAGTGTGTTTTTCATTGCAAATGATAGAAAATTTTCATCAGTTGAAGGTATTCCACAAAATGGTACATCCATACAATGGTCTATTATGTAGCCATGGAAAATAATGATTGAGAGCTATACAAATTGGTTTAGAGGGATTTCCTCAAGGTAAGATAGGTAGCAAATACTAATAACTAATTGCTGAGTGCTTAGTATACAGCAGCATTTTCTGTATATTATCTTATTTAAAATCTTCAACCAAATCCTGTTGTTATTATCTCATTTTAAATTTGGAATCTACGGCACAGTGAGGTTAAAAAATTTGCCCAAGATCACACCCAGAGTAAATGGCAGAACTGGGATTAGAACACATGCAGTCTGCCCTTATAGATTCAAACCTTTTAACTACTCTCCACTTAATGACATTATTTG
This sequence comes from Cephalophus harveyi, assembly GCA_006410635.1. NCBI lineage: Eukaryota > Metazoa > Chordata > Mammalia > Artiodactyla > Bovidae > Cephalophus > Cephalophus harveyi. The sequence continues at coordinate 67,180 of SJYT01077501.1, forward strand.
TAACTAGAGCTAGATCTTCCTAATTGTCCAAATTTATTTTTCATCTTCTCATCTTCTGAGCCACCCCTTCTTGGTAGACCTAAGAGAAGCCTCAAATGCTGGAATCATTTTTCTGTGATTTCTTGTCCCATATGTTTGCCCTACATATTTTTAATGCTTTGTTAGGTTTCTCATGCCATTTGTCATTTAAAGGTGTTTTGGCCATGATTTCTGGTTGTTCTTGATGAATGAATTGGTTCAATTTCCTACTCCATTATTCCTAAAAGTGAAAATTCCTCCCAAAATGTTTTTTGTGCCTTTTCTATTCAGTAGACTGCCTCTGATTCCTCCAAAGTTGAAGAAAGGATGGATGTAAAGCAGAAGTAAGAGGTAGGAAAAATCTTAATCAACTGACACCAGTATAATCTACTATTAGTTTCTTCTGTCTGATGCCAGAATTACAAATGGTCTTTTTTCCTCTTGAACATTTTTCTAGTGGACTTATAACGTTGCACCTGCCTTTGATTCACTCTTCAGCTAATAATGCACAGCTGTTCTTCACCCAAAGAGTCACTTTAGAAATATTTTTCAAATATTCCTCAAGGAGAAATTAGGGATTAACTGGTCCCTATTGCTTGAACTCTTAGTCCAAATGGAGGCATACAAGTCCCAATTTAATAATGCCTTAAAAAGGCACAAAGCATGGCTCAGTGGTTAAGAATCTGCCTGCCAGTGCAGAAGACACGTGTTTGATCCCTGAGCAAGGAAGACTTCATACACCATGGGAAAACTAACCCGTGCTCCGCAACTGCTGAAGCCTGTACCCTTCAGCATGGAGAAGTCCATTCACCACAATTGGAGAGAAAGCCCTCGCACAGTGGTGAAGAGCAGGGTAGTCCAGAATTAATTAATTTTTAAAACGATTTTTATAGGGGCTTCCCTGGTGGTGGTGGTGCTGCTGCTGCTAAGTCGCTTCAGTCATGTCCGACTCTGTGCGACCCCATAAAACGGCAGCCCACCAGGCTCCCCCGTCCCTGGGATTCTCCAGGCAAGAACACTGGAGTGGGTTGCCATTTCCTTCTCCAATGCATGAAAGTGAAAAGTGAAAGTGAAGTCGTTCAGTCGTGTCTGACCCTCAGCGACCCCATGGACAGCAGCCAACCAGGCTCCTCCATCCACGGGATTTTCCAGGCAAGAGTACTGGAGCGGGGTGCCATTGCCTTCTCCCTGGTGGTGCAGTGGTTAAGAATCCGTCTACCAGCGCAGGGCACACAGGTTCAGTCCCTGCTCTGGGAAGATCCCACATGCCTGGAGTAACAAATACTGGCGCTCACACCTAGAGCCCATGCTCCGCAACAAGAGAAGCCACTGCAATGAGAAAGCCCATGCCCTGCAACAGAGCAGAGCCCAGCTCACCACAAGCAGAGAAAGCCCGCGCGCGGCCACAAAGATCTAGAACAAACAAAAATAAAAATAAATATAGATCATAAAAAAAAAGATTTATATATAAAAAAGTTTGTGATGCTAAAGCTGAAACTCCAGTACTTTGGCCACCTCATGAGAAGAGTTGACTCATTGGAAAAGACTCTGATGCTGGGAGGGATTGGGGGCAGGAGGAGAAGGGGACGACCGAGGATGAGATGGCTGGATGGCATCATGGACTCGATGGACGTGAGTCTGAGTGAACTCCGAGAGATGGTGATGGACAGGGAGGCCTGGCATGCTGCGATTCATGGGGTCGCAAAGAGTCGGACACGACTGAGCGACTGAATTGAACTGAACCCTTAAAAAAAAAAAGGCATGAAGCATGAGGTGAAATAACATTTGTCAACTACAAAGCTACACTGATGGCTGACTGAAAATTCTTATGAAATTGACATGTATTTTTATATTAAAATTTGGTAAGAGAATTAAGAAATAAAGAAATGTAGAAGAACTAAAATTAAGAGACATGGTAAACTAAGAAAATGTGTGTCATGCAGTTGATTTAGAACTAGCATATATTTTGAAATTCCTTCAGACTTTTTCTTAAGCTGAAAGTGAATTTTTTGCCTGGAATCTAGTTTGTTGCACAACTAGTAAGTTACACCAAGTAATCTTCGTCTTCCCTGTGTTCTCACAATCACAGTGCCCACTTTAATTTTTCTCATTTTTATTCCCATGAACTCACTGGTTTGATTCCTCATGAGCACATTCAGCATCAACAAAACAACTTCTTGGTTGATTTTCCAGTTCTAGTATCATCCTCTTTCAATTGTCCATGAACTGAACACTGCTTACAAGCCTAAACCTTAGAGCATACTGTTTTAATCACATCATTCTTTAATCCAAAACAAATACCAAGGCCTCCTGTTTGGTTTTTTGGCTGCATCACACAGCTTGTGGGATTTTAGTTTCTGGACCAGGGACTGAACCAGACTCTTGGCACTGAGGACACAGAGTCCTAACCACTGGCCCACCCGGGAATTCCTAAGGCATCCTATTATTAATTTTATCTCCTGGGAGAGGTCATTAAGAATAAAGCCACTAATTCTGGACTAGGCATTTGCTGCATACCTGAGAAATACATAATACAGACCAACAAAATAAAACAGAGTGTTCCACTCTGTTTATTTATTTCTTTATTTTTGGTTGTACTGGGGCTTCGTTGCTGTGGAGGGCTTTCTCTCTGGCTGCAGTTCAGGGGCTTCTGATTGTGGTGGCGTCTCTGGTTGCAGAGCACGCGCTCTTGGGCACGCGGGCTTCAGTAGTTGCAGCACGTGGGCTCAGCACTTGTGGCACATGGATTTAGATGCCCAGCAGCATGTGGAATCTTCCCAGAGAAAGGATCAAACCCATGTCCCCTGCACGGGCAGGTGGATTCTTGACCACTGGACCACCAGGGAAGTTCTCCCCTCTGTTTTTAGCTCTAGTCTTGGATCCAAGCCCCAATTTCAAGCTACCCTAATGTAGTTTAGTCCCATTTAACCTAGACTATCTCACATCTACACAGCATTTCTCTTGGCCTCTACTCTCTTCCTTCCTAGCTTTTTAAAAACAGGAATCATGACTCTTTTATTAGGAACCTACCCTCTGACTGCCTGCAATTCCATGAGAATTTCATGAGACAGAAGTGCAATAGAAAGACTTGGACAAAGGACCCTCAACTCACTTCTCTTTGTAATTCCCTTACTACCTACCCCTCAAAACTCCAGACTTAGAGACCCATGATTCCCTGAGCTCCCCCTTAAGTTCAGAGCATTTACTAACACAACAAATTCACAACCCTCAATGTACTTAGAGCAGACCATATTAATCTCAGCATCATTTGCTTGTATATGTAATTGAATAGAAGAAATACAAGTAGAGTAGAGAAGAAATTTAAAAGTCTTTTAAACATCTAGGGAAAGATTTGAGTGATTCTTTCATCATTCTCTCATTCATTCATTCAATAAATGCCTTGGGCTGGAGCATAAATATTGCCTTTCAGTTTTAGCAGAATTGTCTTCCCAGTAGGTATAGAGACTAGTAGGAATAAAGGTCACATTGTGTAAGTATCTCGAAAGGGGGGTGGGGGAACCAAAGAAGAGCATCTTCAAACAATAAAGATTCAAGTTGCCTGTTTAATTCATTAATTTATTCATCCAGTCAATATTTTTTATTGCTTGTATCAAATGTCATTTGATATGAGGATTGAATAGTGAACAAGTTGCCACATCTGTCCGCATGAGATTAACAATCCAGCCAATGCTGACACTCAGGTGACAAGAAAGACACCATGTGGAAGAACAGCAGTGTCGAAACAAGAAAGCAAAGGAGACAGTGTTTCAGGATAAGGTGACATTTAGTTGAATTTTAAAGGATGAATAGATTTGGAATAGTTGGGAGTAGGGGGTAAATTTACTGGATTACGTCAGGTAAATGTATCATTGAAGTATCATAGCCCATAAATAAACTGGAAATTTACACCATAACTCTAGTAAGACTTTTTTTCTTTTTTTAATATTTTTGGCCACATTGCATGTGGGATCCTAATTCCCCGACCAGGGGTCTAACCCACGCCTCCTGTCTGCACAGAGTCTTTCTCACCCACTGGAGAGCCAGGGAAGTCCCTAAGAAGATTTTTATTACAGTTTTTTTTTTTTTTTTAATCTCCAAGAAGAGTTAGGAAAGAAAAATCCCTCAAATGCCTCTCCAATGGCCCTAGATGATCTGAAACAAAATAGAAACTCAGAGAAGGAATAAAGAGAAGGAATGAGATACACTAACAATAAAATTAATGATGAAATTAACAATACAATTTTCCTATTTAAATTATGATTTGGGACATCTTTGATTATTGCGCTGGTATCTTCAGTTCAGTTCAGTCGCTCAGTCGTGTCCGACTCTTTGCGACCCCATGAATCACAGCACGCCAGGCCTCCCTGTCCATCACCAACTCCCGGAGTTCACTCAAACTCATGTCCATAGAGTCAGTGATGCCATCCAGCCATCTCATCCTCTGTCATCCCCTTCTCCTCCTGTGCCCAATCACTCCCAGCATCAGTGATTGTATCTTAAGGGCCTCAAAAAGAAAAATCCCAATCCAATTCAGTTCATATAATAAAGTTTTCCTCCACCCACACAACCTTGTAGATAAACTAATTCTTGCATTTGCAGAGATTTGAAAGCTTGTAAAACAAAGAAAAAGAAAACAAAAACCCCATAAATAAGTAAACAGTTACACAGGAGTTGGTGGCAGGGGCAAAATAGGTATGATTCAGTGATATGATCTACCACGATATATATGATCTACCTACCATGCCAGACTGAAAAAATCAAAATATTGCTAGAAGGAAAGATTATATAGAGCTTCATTAATATAATTTTCTTTCCACAATCACTATGTTATGCTGAGCTTTAAATTTTCCTTCATTACTTATAATGTAAGAACTACTAGAGCACGTCAGTAGCAATAAATCTTTGAGACTGTTAAAAGCATACAATTTTATTAAGTAAGTAGTTTTTTAAAAATGCTGTCTCTGAAGATTTGGAATTTTCCACTTTTTAAGTTCTTACCATGTGCAAAAAAGAATGGAAAAACACGAATTCATTAAAAATGCCTTCACAGAAATAATACATTCTCACTCAAAATATATGAAGTTGAGCTTCCTTCACATGAAGTTAATTTTTGTTCATTATAATTCAACAAAGATTTATTGAGCACTCACTGTGGGTAGGAATTGTACCAAAGGCTAAGGAAAAGATAGTAAAATAAATAAATAAATAAATAAAATAGACCTACCTCTTGTTCTTGTGGCAAAACAGTCTTGTGATTAATGTATCTCAGAAACGGTATGATTACAAAGCTATTTATTTCAAGTATCAGTCAGTCAGTCAGTTCAGTCGCTCAGCCATGTCCGACTCTTTGCAACCCCATGGTCTGCAGCACGCCAGGCCTCCCTGTCCATCACCAACTCCTGGAGTCTACCCAAACTCATGTCCATTGAGTCGGTGATGCCATCCAACCATCTCTTCCTGTCATCCCCTTCTCCTCCTGCCCTCAATCCTTCCCAGCATCAGGGTCTTTTCAAATGAATCAGCTCTTCGCATCAGGTGCCCAAAGTATTGGAGTTTCAGCTTCAGCATCAGTCCTTCCAATGAATATTCAGGACTGATTTCTTTTAGGATCGACTGGTTGAATCTCCTTGAAGTCCAAGGGACTCTCAAGAGTCTTCTCCAACACCACAGTTCAAAAGCATCAATTCTTCAGTGCTCAGCTTTCTTTATAGTCCAACTCTCACATCCATACATGACCACTGGAAAAACTATATAGCCTTGCCTAGATGGACCTTTGTTGGCAAGGTAATGTCTGCTTTTTAATATGCTGTCTAGGTTGGTCATAACTTTCCTTCCAAGGAATAAGCATGTTTTAATTTCAAGTATAAGTCTATGTAAGGGATTCCCTCGTGGCTAGATGGTAAAAAGTCTGCCTGTAATGTGGGAGACCTGGGTTCAATCCCTGGGCTGGGAAGTTCCCCTGGAGAAGGAAATGGCAACCCACTTCAGTATTGTTGCCTGGGAAATCCCATGGACAGAGGAACGTGGCAGGCTACAGGCCATGGAGTCATAAGGAGTCTACGTAAGTCTATACAGACTTTCAGTGTTTCAGTAGTTTCTTTGAAATTAAGGAAATAAGTTCACTAATCACTGTCGACTATAAAAAGATGTACAACTTGAGAGCTGTGAGTTAAGTTTTATTTAGGGGCAAAATGAGGAGTGCAGCCTCAGAGGCAGCATCTCAGCTAGCTCTGAGAGACTGCTCCAAAGTGGCAGTGGAGGAAAGTCAATATATAAAATTTTGGTGAAGTTCAGTTCAGTTCAGTCGCTCAGTCGTGTCCGACTCTTTGCGACTCCATGAATCGCAGCACGCCAGGCCTCCCTGT
>SJYT01077501.1:77470-150466 GCA_006410635.1 Cephalophus harveyi
GATTGGGGGCAGGAGGAGAAGGGGATGACTGAGGATGAGATGGCTGGATGGCATCACGGACTCGATGAATGTGAGTCTGAGTGAACTCCAGGAGATGGTGATGAACAGGGAGGCCCGGGGTGCTGCAATTCACGGGGTTGCAAAGAGTCGGACACGACTGAGTGACTGAACTGAACTGAACTGAGAGGAGAAGCAAGGATTAAGATCATAAAATCTGTTCTTAAAAACACCCAACTACCTAAAGATCTGACTTCCTGGTGGCTTAGACGGTAAAGCGTCTGCCTACAATGCAGGAGACCTGGGTTCAATCCCTTGGTTGGGAAGATCTCTTGGAGAAGGAAATGGCAACCCACTCCAGTATTCTTGCCTGGAAAATTCCATAGAGCCTGGTGGGCTACAGTCCATGGGGTCACAAAGAGTCAGACAGGACTGAGCGACTTCACTTTCACCTAAAGACCTGTCCCACCAGATTCCCTGGAGCACAGGGTGCCTCACTCCACCCTGAACTCCCTCAGGGGTCGCTGAATGTCAGCAGCTAGAGCAAATGCCTTTGTTGTTGGCAATGTTCTTGGTAACTGCTGATTTATTGTTGACATCACAAACAGATTTGCTCTCTATCCTTGCCCTCAAGATACTGACTTTAATTTTGGATAATCTGATGGCTCTAAATAATATAGCATTGGGTTTGTAACTTGCATAGGAGAAGGAAATGGCAACCCACTCCAGTGTTCTTGCTTGGAGAATCCCAGGGACGGGGGAGCCTGGTGGGCTGCCATCTCTGGGGTCGCACAGAGTCAGACACAACTGAAGTGACTGAGCAGCAGCAGCAGCAGCAGTTAACTAAAGAGCTGCATATATTTATTGGTCATTTGTATTTCTTCTGTGAAATGTGTTTGTCTCTATGTTTATTGAATTGCTGATCATTTTTCTTTTTTGAACTTTAAGAATTCTATATATATTAAGGATATTACCCTTTTGTTATCATTTATATTCTTGTGTGTGACACAAAAGCCTGGAAGGCTTGATATTGATTGTTGCTTAGTGAGTCCACTCTTGCCTATATGCTAGTCTAAGCTGCTCTCACCTTTGCACACTCAAATCATATTTATGTTCTCCCCTAAAGTTCTTGTCCTGAATTTGCCACCTACCATTAAGGAGCATTCATCATATTCGAGAAGTCCTAATAATATTTCAAAGCGATCATGACATTACTGAATCCACAGTACTTAGTGTCTGACACACTGTGGTTATTTAATACCTTAGATTAATGAATGAAAGAATGGCACTAACTGTTCAGGATCTGCATTTTCTAACACTGGGGCGACTTTATCATTTTTTCATACAACAAACATATGCTTAATATTTACTTATAATAAGCAATTCAGAAACTAGAAAGAAATTTTAAAACGGATTCACAGCCTTAAATAACACATTAAAAATTATTCTTAGAGTCATAAGAATAAGAGAAGGATGGAATCATGTTTGCTTATCTCCTACTTCCTTCTGCAAAGAGTCCAAGTGGGGTTTTCAGGAGGAAAAAATATTTAAATAATGTGTACAATGTAAATATGAATTTAAGAAATCAGAATCCAGTAAATATGAATTAAACTAGTATGTCCAAATCAGGAACTCAATTATGTATGTCATAAGATCATACACATTTGCTGCTTCAGATGTTATTTTAAAGTTACTGGCAAACAAAGAAAAAAGAGATATAGCATAAATTCCAGATCTTTCATCATCAAAATGGAGAAAATGTAACAGTGCTTTAGACAATCTTTTCTTAGAACTGAATTCTAAATAAATTTCCCAAGTGTCGTTACTGGAAGCAAGAAACAGTGTCCTAGAAAATGTCCTCCACACAACCTTTCCCTATGAAGCAAAGAGTTGGGTGGAGGACCTTCTTGCATAGATAACAGGTTCAAGTCAGGCGATTTGGGAGAATCTGAGAGAAGGTGACTCCTTCCGTCAACTTCTGTCCAGGGGATGGGGAAGGGTGAGAGGAATTCCAAAAAGAGGAATGGCTAGGTTCAAGTTGAAGAAGATCAAGTTCCAAAACCAATTCTACAGATGGAAGATATACACAAGCCCATGTCTGATAGTAGAAAAACAAATGAAAGGTGAGTGCAAGTGAGGACAAGGATCAGTGCTGTGTGGAAATCTGAGGTCAAGGAGATGATACATGAGTTCCTGTTAACAGGTCACCAGGGCGGCAACTTTGTTGCCTCAGGGTTTCTTTTGAAGTCTCTATTTCATGTATTGGTCTACCCAGGGTTTTACAATGATTCATCCTATTCTCCACTCTTCAGGACTAAACTGATGAGGTCAATCGTATTTGAGAAAAAAACACAAATATTTTTAATGACTGACTTCCTATTTTGCACCAGGCATTTTTGATACATTATGACATTTAATACTCAGGGAAGCTTCCCTGGTGGTCCAAAGGTTAGGACTCTGGGCTTCCAGGCAGGGGGTGGAGGATCAGTCCCTGGTTGGGGAAATAAGATCCCCCATGCTGGGTGACGTGGTCAAACAAAACAAAACTGCTGTCAAAACATTCCCATAAAGCATAATCTTCATTTTGCAAAAAGGCAAGGAATGATAAATTTATAGCTATTTAGTTAAAAGTACTGTGAAGAATTCAAATGAACAATAAGGAAGGGTAAGCTACTTTTCTGAAGTGACCGGTTTGTGCAAAACCAAGTTTTATCATGTTGAACAAGTACAACGAGGTTGATTTTGCATCAATCCATTCTTAATGGCAATCTACCTAGATCATGTGCTCAGAGTTTTATAACTAAACTTCTCTTTTGGACCAGAATCTGCCTTATAATAAGAAATATTACCCTCGTACCTCCTCACCTTAAGCCTGAAGCTCTACCTTACCTTCTGAATAGTCAGGTCCCCTTCTCAGAGTGTTTTGATTCTGAGCACTTTACTTTTGTGTTTTTTCCTGGCCACAGCATGGCTTGTGGGATCTTAGTTCTCTGCGGAAGGATTGAACCCGGGCCCCCTGCAGTGGAACCCAGAGTCTTAACCACTAAACCGCCAGGGAATTCCCAAGCTTTACTTCTGGCTTTTTGATTTTCTCCTACTAATGAATTGCCTGGCAACCAGGATTTTCAAGCACAGAATCCCTTAGAGTTCCTGCTCATTATTCATTCCCCATCCCTTAGGACCTGGGGTTTGAAACTGTTGTTGTTTTTGTGAAAAGCTATGCCTGATACCCTACGCTTTAGGCATTAAGTCTTGCCTAAAAATTGAAGTTTTTATTAACGTCTCTAGGAGAAGCCCAGTGTCTCCCTACTCCATAGCTAACATATGCCACAATAAAACTCACTCCAAAGTTCACACACAGTGAAAAATACTATTTTTAAAATTAGCTTTCTTACTAACATCTAAGAAATTTAAGGAAGATAAAAGTATTTTCTTAGACATTGAAAGCTCTAAGAAGTTAGATTAGTGAGCATTTGATAAATATTATGTGGTAAAGCTGAGAAACTAAATTATTTTATAGTCTATCGTGATCCTTTTTAATGTAAAATTAAGCCCAACTGGAAAAATATCCATACTCAGCTTAACTATTTGTTGTTATGATTTATTCCTCAGTAATGACCTACTAAGTATTTTAGTATATATTTAGCAACTAAAGAAACAAATATGTAAGATGTTTTCTTTGATTCCTTTTATCATCTTTTTCCTTTCTGCTTTATCATATCTGTTGAATTATATTTTTGTATAAATTTTATCTTGAGAACAACCACAATTGAGGGAAAATTCCACTGGTTTACTGCACTGAATCCTCTTTTAAGGATAGACTAAGTCACAGGAAATTTGGTGCTTATCAGTTGAGTCAGATAAATCTTAAAGATCATCTGTCCAAATAATTCTATAATTGTGCCTATTCTAAACGGTTCTGTCCTCTAGACTTTGCTTGAAAATAAAGAGAAAACTTAGAGGAAGCTTGTCAAAAGTTTCGATCATTCAAAATGTTCATTAAAAGCTGTTAGATTCTTGGAGATGGCAGTAACTGATCTGAAAAACAGCTTTTCTTCATAAAGGGCTCAAAACTTTGATTCTCTGTTACTCATAATCATCGATTTTTTTTAAAAAATTACAATATTGACTTACTATAGAGACCAGAACCTACACTTTAAGTAGTAATATAGTTCGAGGTTATCAGGTGAGTGACGTCACTCCTCAAACCTTCAAGAAGCTTCCCTCATATTCCTTATCAATTTTGTATTAAATTATGTTACTAGCAGGGGCTTCCCTGGTGGCTCAGAGGTTAAAGCGTCTGCCTCTAATGGGAGACCCGGGTTCGATCCCTGGGTCGGGAAAATCCCCTGGAGAAGGAAATGGCAATCCACTCCAGTATTCTTGCCTGGAGAATCCCACGGACGGAGAAGCCTAGTACGTTACAGTCCACGGGGTCGCAAAGAGTCGGACACGACTGAGCGACTGAACTGAACTGAACTGAACTATGTTACTAGCTAATGTGAAATGCCTAGTACCCACCCTATCTCCAGCTAACTTCCTTCCTCATTCTTTATCTAGGAAGGATTAATTTCTGTTTATCTCAGGGCAACTAATGTTCCCAGAAAATAGGCATCCATGTTTCATTTGTTTTGAAAGAAAGTAAAAGTGAAGTTGCTCAGTCGTGTCCAAATCTTTGCGACCCCATGGACTGTAGCCTACCAGGCTTCTCCGTCCATGGGATTTTCCAGGCAAGAGTACAGGAGTGGGTTGCCATTTCCTTCTCCAGGGGATCTTCCTGACCCAGGGCTCGAACCTGGGTCTCCTGCATTGTAAGCAGAGGCTTTACCCTCTGAGCCACTAGGAAGCATTTGTTTTAGTGCATAACAAAAATTTTGTTATCATTTTCAAATTTAAGGAAGACCCTGGACATCCACACCTTAGTTGACATTTAGCCCTCTGAAGATGAATGACATGATGAGTTAGAAAAGTGTTTCTAAATGCTCATTTAACCAGCCTATTTCTAAAGTCTTACAAAATGCTTACTGGTGAGAAATTTTAAAATGTAAAATCACCTAACAGCTAATTAAAACACACACACACACACACTCACTTTTTTTATGTGCTAGAATAATGCCTGAATAAGTGAAGTGTAGAGTCATATTCATTTGCATTTATCTTAGTAATTTATCTTAATGGTAACGCTTGAGTCCTTAATACTCAAACTAAAGAGATGGTATTTATGTATTTCTTTGGAAGGAATGATGCTAAAGCTGAAACTCCAGTACTTTGGCCACCTCATGCGAAGAGTTGACTCATTGGAAAAGACTCTGATGCTGGGAGGGATTGGGGGCAGGAGGAAAAGGGGACGACCGAGAATGAGATGGCTGGATGGCATCACTGACTCGATGGACGTGAGTCTGAGTGAACTCCGAGAGATGGTGATGAACAGGGAGGCCTGGCGTGCTGCGATTCATGGGGTCGCAGGGAGTCGGACACGACTGAGCGACTGAACTGAACTGAACTGAACTGATGCATATATCAAGATTTACAAACCCATATAATGATACCACCTTATATTCATGTGGCATTTCACATTATTCTCTCATTATCACAATGAGCCTCATGAGAAAAGTCTTCTAATCTCATGTATTATCTGCATTTTACAATTGAGGAAGCTAAGACTCATACAGTTTTATAGATTTGCCTAAAGCCACAAAGCTAGTATCAGAAGTAGGACTCACTCCTGGTCTTCCATCCAGAGGTTGGTACTAGTCAATTCATAAAGACTGTTTCATGTTCCCTACCTCTGATAAGTTCTCAGATACCATCCTAGAATCCACCTGTGAAACAGAACTTGAGCAGATAACCAAGAATATGTTTTTAAATGAGTGAGATAGAAGTTGAATTGAAGAGTAACGAAAACAAGCTTTAGAGTCTACTAACACTTGATTTGCACCCTGTCTCCTAAACTTACTAGCTCTGGGACCTTGGACTAAGCATTCCTCTTTTCTGTATCATAGGAATTTTACAGGATTATTGTGGATAATAAAAAACAAAGTACGTGGCTCATCACAGGCACTTACTAAATGCCGATTATAAAAAGAACGAAATGCCCCAGTAAAGGTCCAAATTTTGGCTCATCATCAGAATCACCTGTAGAGCTTTGGGAAAACATGCATCTTTGGGCCCCAGTGCAAACCTGTAGAATCTGAATCTTCGTAGATAGAGCTTGAGAATTTGTCTCTTTCTCTCTCTCTCTCTCTTTTTTTTTCCCCCCAATTTTTGGCACACAGGCCTAGTTGCTCTGCAGAATGTGGAATCATCCCTGACCAGGGATTGAACCCGTGTTTCCTGCAGAGGCAAGCAGACTCTTCACCACTGAGCCACCAAGGCAGCCCTGAGAATTTGGAAAACTTTGATTAGTTCATAAAATATAAACATTTATTTTTATTTAGCATTCATTAAATGATACTGGAATATAAGGGAAATGTGTTCAATGCCCTCCATAATACAGAAACCAGGCCAACCATTTGATAGCAATTACCACACCAACACAAAAGAAATTATTTTTCTCAGGTTAAAGAAAACTGACACTCGAAGAGTTTATGAATGGTTGTGCCAGAATTAGAACTTCAGCTCAGTTCAGTCGCTCAGTCGTGTCTGACTCTTTGTGACCCCATTAACCACAGCACACCAGGCCTCCCTGTCCATCACCAACTCCCGGAGTTCACCCAAACTCATGTCCATCAAGTCAGTGATGCCATCCAGCCATCTCATCCTCTGTCGTCCCCTTCTCCTCCTGCCCCCAATCCCTCCCAGCATCAGAGTCTTTTCCAATGAGTCAACTCTTCCCATGAAGTGGCCAAAGTATTGGAGTTTCAGCCTCAGCATCAGTCCTTCCAAAGAAATCCCAGGACTGATCTCCTTTAGGATGGGCTGGTTGGATCTCCTTGCAGTCCAAGGACTCTGAAGAGTCTCTCCAACACCACAGTTCAAAAGCATCAATTCTTTGGCGTTCAGCTTTCTTCACAGTCCAACTCTCACATCCATACATGACCACAGGAAAAACCATAGCCTTGAATAGATGGACCTTTGTTGACAAAGTAATATCTCTGCTTTTGAATATGCTATCTAGGATGGTCATAACTTTCCTTCCAAGGAGTAAGCGTCTTTTAATTTCATGGCTGCAATCACCGTCTGCAGTGATTTTGGAGCCCCCAAAATAAAATCTGACACTGTTTACACTGTTTCCCCATCTATTTCCCATGAAGTTAAGTCTGTCTAAATGTTTTCACTTTACATATTATGTTTCTACATATTCATGTTTGCTACAACTATGACGTATGTTGTCACTGAAGTTGCTCTCAAAGTTAATGTGATTATGGTGATGATGTGCTTCTGAGCCATAAAATTGTTGATGCTGATTAATGCCACATGAGGGGAGTAGAGTGGAAATACACAGCATTGTGTAAATTGTTAGATTTTCATTTTAAGACCAACGGTTGTTTACTTATTTCTCAAGACTGACCTTCTGAATATAGATCATTTAACTGAAGTGAATCATTTCTTCTGATGATATTTAGTATAGATGTACTTTTCAAGTAGAAAATTCTACAATTTCCCCTTTTTCCATAATTTCCTATCTTCTCTGTAGAAAAAACTCATTCGCACAATCACAAAATATGTAGCTGTACATTTACATACAATTCATGTTGCAGAGTATTCACTCTTTTTGTAGAAAGTTTAATGAGACATTTGTGATGTTAAGCTTCAGTATGATAGTTTAATGTCTACATGGATAGATGGAACTCAGTCATTTATCATCCATTCAATTATTCACCCAATCATTAGATGGATGATACAAATTATGTTAAGAATACAAAGGTGAATAAAACCACTGAGGTCCTTCTTATGAAGCTTACAGTCCAGCTGGAGAGATGGTTCCCACTCAATAAAACAAACAAGTGTAAAAATGTAACTGTCATGGTACCACGAAGGAAAGGTATACAGTGCAATGAGGAGTATGATAGTTAATTTTATGCATCAGCTTGACTGGGTCACAGAATGCCCAGATGTCCAATTAAACATAATTACTAGGTATGTCTATGCAGGTATTTCTGGAAGACAGTAACACTTGAACTGGTTGCTGGAATAAGCAGATGTGCCTCTCCAAAGTGGGTGGGCATCATTCAGTCCACTGAGGGCCTGGACAGAACAAAAGAGGGAGGACACTTGGGTTCAGAGCCCCTCTGCCTAAGGGAGCTGGAATTCATCTTCGGTTCTCACTACTGCAGATTCTCAACCCACCACCAGCTTTCTTGGGTCTCCAGCAGATCACAGGATTTCTAGTCTCCATAATCAAGCAAGATAATACCTTAAAATAAATCTCTCTGTATATCCTATTGGTTCTGTTTCTCTGGAGAACCCTGACTAATATAAGGAGTTATAATTGGAAGGCTTGTAAAGTAACATTGTCTGAAGGATGAGTAAAATTTACTAGGTAAAGAGAAGTAGAAATAAAATGCAAAGCAAAGGGAAGGGTGTGTATAAATGCTCAGTTCTAAGAACTAAAAAAGGTGAGTTGTAAGAGAGAGGACAGTGGAGTGGGAAGTAGGTGACACCAGGTTACGCAGAGCCTTGTGCTGCTGCTGCTGCTGCTAAGTCGCTTCAGTCGTGTCCGACTCTGTGCGACCCCACAGATGGCAGCCCACCGGGCTCCACCATCCCTGGGATTCTCCAGGCAAGAACACCGGAGTGGGTCGCCATTTCCTTCTCCAGTACATAAAAGTGAAAAGTGAAAGTGAAGTCGCTCAGTCCTGACACAGAATAAAGGGAGGTAAACAGGCAGGCCATCTCCCTTGACCTCTCAACCAACTCCTCGGCAATTTTTCCACTCTCCCTGGATCCTCTCACTGAATAGCTCAAGGATGGGGGTGTGGAGGCCATGTTGGAGAGAGGGGCTCCCCTCAGTCACTGTCCTCTTCTCTTTCCCTCAGATTGGGGCATTTCTCATACTGGTTGGCCAGCTTCCATTTGGTGTGCTGACTTTTGAGGAGTGCAGCTAAGGAAGTCTTTCGGGTGACATGTCGAGATACTTCCCGGCTCTTGGCCTTCCTGGTGGGGGAAGAGCTACGAACCAACGAATAGGCGGGGAAAATGGGCTTGCCCCGTGGGGCCTTCAGCAGCTGCCATATTTCCCCAGAGGTATTACTGGTCAGATACTGCCAAGGCTTCTTCCCACTGCTGTCTCGGACGTTTACACGAGATGCCAGTCTTTGCACAAGCAATTTGATGATCCCCTGGTGGCCGTGAATGGCCGCAAGGTGTAGCGGGGTGTACCCACAGCTGGACTTCACATTTACATCAAGAGCAATCCCCGCTTTCTGTGCACTTGAGACCAAGTCCTGAAGGGCCCTGAGAGCACCGTGTTTGGCTATCCAGTGCAAGGCAGTGTACCCGGTCAAGAAGTCTTTGTGCAAAGCCAGCTGGGGGTCCTCCCAGAACAAACTCAACACCCGAATCCAAGAGCCACTGGCCAGCTTCACGATCCATTCATGCTCCCTGGCATCGAGGGGGACAAGGGCTGACTTGTGCTCGGAAGATCTGTGGGGGACCAAGGCCGCAGGCCTGTCCCCTCCAGGGGCCCACCAGCTGTGCGGATGATCCCGCTCAGCGGCAGCAGCAGCCTTAATGTCTGCATGTCCTACTGTCAATGCAGCATCCACCCTTGGGCTGGACATGGCTCCCACTCTGGAGGGTTTCCTGGGCCGCGGTGGGCGCCGGCTCCTTTTCAGCAAATCCTCCTGAAGGCACTCTTCATCAGAGGAGGACAATTTGGCTCTCCCGGCTCTGGAGCTCCTCCTTAGGGATCTCCTTAGTTTGGGAGCTGGCCAGGATAAAGGTTGGGAGTCGCCTGCAGGACCATCAGCTCCTGTGGAGACCGGCTGAGAGGTGTGAGCATCTCCTACATTCCTGAGGCCCTGGGGGCTCCTGGTGGGCCTGGCCTCCTTTGGAGAAGGGGCCCCAGCTGGATTCCTGAGCCTTCTCCCATCTGGGGCTCCCAGGGCCAGACGCAGCCCGTCTTCGGAACCTCCAGGGGACTCTTTGGGGCCGCTGCTGCTAGGCTGTGTGAATTTTTTTCCTGTAGCCTAAAAACATCTACACACTCCAGTACTCTTGCCTAGAAAATCCCATGGATGGAGTAGCCTGGTGCAGCCTACTCCGTCCATGGGGTCACAAGGAGTTGGACATGACTGAGCAACTTCACTTTCACTTTGCAAGAACATCTACAAACATCAAAGAATTTACATAAGGGGATAGTTTGTCAAATTTTTGTCTGAAAAAAGATCTTTCTGGCCTCAGGGGAAACATACAAGAAGAAAGAAGATGTAAGGGAAACAAGATGATGGCTTGAGCCAAGATAGTGGGGGTGGATATGAAAAAATTACTCAGATATAAAAGATATTTAGGAAGCAAAATCATGAAAGAAGGCTTTTATAACTATATGGATCATGCTATGAGTCACTAAAAAGGGGAAATTGACAGATTTAGTGAGGTAGGTAAAAAGAGCCTGCAGGAGGCCACATGCGTGCCATTATGGACTTGCCAAGTTTGCGGGACCATTGTAACATTCAAGTGAGAAAAGTAGGCCTTTAGGTATTCAGAGAAGTCTGAGCCAGAGATATAAATATTTGAGGTATCTGCATGTAATGGAGCCTAGGGGATGGGGAAAGAAGGAGAAAAGGAGCCTAGGATGTAGTTTGGAGGAAGAACAAAATAGGACAGGTGAGGACAAGCCTATAAAGAAGAATGATGAAAAATCAGCAAAGACGGAGGAGGAAGACCATGAAAGTGTTTCCAAAAGTTAGGAATAGGACAGTTTAAAAGAGAAAAGATCAATAGCAACTTGTGCGAAGGGATTTAGTATCATGAAATCTGAAAAATGTCCAAACTTGTCATATTATTTTACTCCGTCTTCCATAATATGTCCCTCTCCCTTTTTATTATTTTAACTATGTATATACGTGCATTTAATTTCCAAAATATTCTATGGCTAACCAGACACGTTAAACTTTTGTAAACAAGGAACTTTTTGGATCCTGAGAATTAACAACTGAAATAGAAAGCTGTGCTTCCAGGTTATACTTCTCAAATTAGATAACGAATTGTTGCCGCCCAATGCTAATAACACACACATAATCTTAAAATCACTGAAATGTAAAATGTGAAGTGGAATGAAAGGCATACTGGAAAGAAATTTCAAAGTTTCTCAGAGCCAGGTATATTTGTTGTCTAGAAGTTAAACAAGAGGTGTATATCCCCAGTTAGATCATAAAACAAAACCTATCTATACAATATGCAAAATGCATATCTTAAGAAGCTAGCAAAGACTAAGAACAGGAAATAACATGGCAGGCAAATGCGAAGAAAAAGAGAGTACTGATCAAAATATTAATAACAAAGTTGAGTAGAGGACAAAATGCATTAAATGAAGGGGAAAAAAGAAAAAAAACTTTATTATAGTTGAGATCAAGTAAAAATGAAGATCCATTTGTCTTGAATCTTTTGCTGCTGTTCAGTTGCTAAGTCTTTGTGACCTCATGGACTGCAGCATGCCAGGCTTCCCTGTCCTTCACTACCTCCCAGAGTTTGCTCAAACTCATATCCATTGAGTCAATTATGCCATCTAGCCATCTCATCCTCTGTCATCCCCTTCTCCTCCTGCCTTATATCTTTCCCAGCATCAGGGTCTTTTCCAATGAGTCAGCTCTTCACATTAGGGGACCAAAGTATTAGAACTTCACCTTCAGCATCAGCCCTTCCAATGAATATTCAGGATTAATTTCCTTTAGGATTGACTGGTTTGATCTCCTTGTGATCCAGAGGGGTCTCAAGAGTCTTCTCCAGACCACAATTTGAAAGTATCATTTATTTGGTACTAAGCCTTTTTTATGGTCTAGCTCTCACATCCATACATGATTACTGAAGAAACTAACAGTTATCCAATCTGTAATCAATAGATTGAGTGAGTGAAGTCGCTCAGTCATGTCTGACTCTTTGCGACCCCATGGACTGTAGCCTACCAGGCTCTTCCCTCCATGGGATTCTCCAGGCAAGAGTACTGGAGTGGGTTGCAGTTTCCTTCTCCAGGGGATCTTCCCAACCCAGGGATAGAACTCGCGTCTCCCTCATTCCAGGCAGAAGCTTTAACCTCTGAACCACCAGGGAAGCCCAACCAATAGGTTAAGAATATATAGATACTATCCAATACAATTAAATAGCAAAAATAAATACAAAATATGACTTTTTCAAAATGGCAATCCACTCCAGCACTCTTGCCTGGAAAATCCCATGGACGGGGGAGCCTGATAGGCTACAGTCCATGGGGTTGCAAAGAGTCGGACAAGACTGAGTGACTTCACAATGGAGTTTTTTATAAAAATTGACAAACATCCAAGAGAAATAAAAACACATGCCCATAATTAGATTTGCATAAAAATGTTTTATAGTCAACTTAATAATAATCTCTCTAAACTGGAAATATCCATGTGTGTATCAATAGAAGAACATATAAAGAAATTGGCATATTACTACAATGGAAAACAATAAAAGAAAGGAATTGTTGATACATGAAATAGCATGAGTTAATCTCAAAAAAATCTCACAATAAAAAAGGTCATATACAGAAGAGCACATATTGTTTAATTCCATTCAGATAACAAACAAACAAAACTATGGTGGGAAAATATCAGAACCATAGATGCCTCTAAGGGTGGAAGGTTGGAGACTGATTAGGAAGGGATATGAAGGAACTTTCTAAGGTGATGGTAATATTCTATATCTTAACGTGGCCTACATTACACCAGTGTACCAATTTGTTAAATTTTCACTAATATACACTTATTATTTTTGTACTTCATTATTTGTAAATTTTAACTGAAAGGAAAAAAGCTCTAAACAAGTAATAAATTCTAGTTAATGATATGCATGCTGAATTATTTAAAGAAAATGTAATCAATTTATAATTTACATTGAAACATGAAAAAATAAAATGGATGGATGTGTGGATAGATTTAGAGATGGATAAATACGGAAAAGTAAGTATAATAAAATGGTAGAATCTAGATGGTAGTTTCTTGGTAAAAAAATATTCAACATGATAAAGTCAGGAAATAATAACCAGATAAGAGTAAGGGAAAAACCCATTAAATTCTAGATAAGCCCATTATTTACTTTTATAAATAAACAAAAACTAATTAACCACTAGTTAGCATAGCTAATCAAAGGAAAAATCCTCCAAACAACAAAAATGTAAATGGGAAGAAAAAAACACCACCTATATACTAGAAACTGTAATACTAAAAATTAAATAATTTTCTCCTTTCTATTCAAAAACATTTGAATATCTGAATTTTAAAGACTGTATTCAAGGAGACTTCCCTGGTGGGCCAGTGACTTAAACTCCACTTTCCCAATACAGGGGGCCATTCCCACTGGGTTTGATTCCTGGTCAGGGAACTAGATTCCACATGCCACAACTAAGATCCAGTGCAGCTAAGTAAATAAATAATTTTAAAATTGTTTTTAGGAAATAAAAATGCCATATTTGAAAAGAAAAAAAAAACAAAACAAAACAGAAATCCACACTGACTTTAATAGAAAAAAATAGAGGTCAAATACCAATGTCCTAAAATGATACCAAAACTACATGATTTCACAGATAAATTATATCAGTTACTCAAATAAGTCATTTCAATAATATCTACTTATTCCAGACCCTACAGAGAAAGGATTGGCTTCCTGTTTCTCAAGGACTGGGGCCTTTGGTTTTGTCAGTCAACGCTGGAGTCCATGTCAGTGACTGAGAATCCCCTATTCATCAAACAGGTCAGTTTTACAATAGACGCCGTAGGAGGCAGACACTCACTTTCCCAGCCTCCTTTGCAGCTAGAGCTGGGCCCACAACCTGGGATGTACCAGGCAGGGTCTGTGAGGCAGCCAGCTGCTCGGGAACTAGAGCTTCTGGCAAATAAATTCTAACAACAGGCAGCAGGATAGTTTCGGCCATCTCTGCTTTCCAGAAATAACAGTGACAGCAGATTCAGTGACACTATTGGGAGGCCTGTGTTCATTATATGGGACCATTCAAGTCACAGGAAAAAAATCTAACAAAGTTCACCAAGAAACGAAGGTGAAAGAGCTACGGTTAAGTTAAAACTAACAGGAGGTGGCAGTCAGCCTAATTTTATTTGGTGTCTATGTTTTCCCTTGTGGCTTCCCTTGTGGCTCAGCTGGTAAAGAACCCACCTGCAATGCGGAGGAACTGGGTTTCATCCCTGCTCTGAGAAGGTCCCCTGGAGAAGGGAAAGGCTACCCATTCCAGTATTCTGGCCTAGAGAATTCCATGGACTGTATAGTCCATGGGGTCGCAAAGAGTCGGACACGACTGAATGACTTACACTTCACTCAAGTTACGGTGTCCGGTGCCCAAGAGCAGCAGCAGTACTGTCTTCTCCGTACCAGCCCAGGGAAAGCCTGTGAGGTGTTTATCTGGCAGTGTAACTTCCTAGTCTAATTCCCAATATTTTAGAGATTTAATGAGCTTCCCAAATTCTTTCACGATTTCATTTTACTACTACTAGTTAATACGTTTCCCTTCATTTCAGTTGAGAACCCCAACTATACACAATAGACACAATGAAACTTTGGCAAGAGAAGCTGACAGAGATAATCTTTTAAACGTATAGATCCATCTCACATGTAAGCATCAATACTAATGCAAAAATCATTTAATAGAATCAGCAGCTTATTAAAAGAATAATTCACCATGACTCAGAGGGGTTTTCCCAAAGGAGATTTTTTTTATTATTAGGAAATCTACTGCTATAATTAATGTAATTAAAAGGTCAAAGGAAATAAGCCATTTAATCATCACTAATGATGCCAAAAAGACGTGATAAAATTAAGCATCCATTACTGATTCAAAATGAAATTTCATAAAACCGGAAGAATAGATTTTTTTTAACATAACAAAATACAAGTTTTTTCAAACTCAAATTACGTCATACCTGATAGGGAAAGTATATTCATACTCTCACTAAGATCAGGAACAAGATAACCATGCCCACTACATTAATTCTTGCCATAATTTTTTAAGAACTGGACAAAGTAATCAGAAAAAGGCAGAGTCCTTAAAAACTGAAGAACAAAAGAGAAAATGTCACTTATTTCAGATGGTATGACTCCATATCTGTGAATCCTATCAATTGCAAATTAAAAAATAATTAAGCTAGCTAGACACAAATTAATATACAAATATCAATGTCAGCAGCTTTCCTAAAATGACTTTCCTTACAGTTACTTAAGAAAATAAAGAAAGAAAAGATGTAATTTATAATAGCAACAACAACAACAAAAAACTAGGAATAAGCTTAAATGTGTAAGAATTATGTGATAAAAACTTCAGCCAAAGATACCTTTAATAAAGTTGAATAGAGATGCAACCACTTTTAAGAAGCGTCACTGTTATAGTTGCACTTATTTTCCTTTAAGTTATTTTATGAATGCCATGTAACCTCAATAGAAATACAAATGTTTTTTGAGGGAACAAGAAAAATCTACAGCAAAATTCATGTAGAAAAATAAAAATAGAATAGCAGGTAAAGAAATAATGAAGGCCTAGTTCTATCATACATTTAAATCTGTAATTACAGTGATTAAAGTAGTATGACATTAGCAAATAAAAAGTTCAGTACAATAGAGGCATTCATAAAGAAACCCAAACAGATAGAATAATTTGTATATAATAGGACAGCATTTTGCAATAGGAGAAAAGGGCAAGCTGTTCACCATATGGACAATTTGGCTGTTTTAGCAAATGTTTAGCTATTTGAAAAGAAAACAAAACAAAACAGTATTCCTACCTAGTTCTTTAGATCATGATAAATTCCAAATATATCAAATATGTGAAGTCAATACTATAATAAAGAAAAAATTTCATACAAAAACATGAGAGAATCTTAGTAGGGAGGTCTGTCTTCACAGTCAAACCATAGAAGCCGTAAAAGAGTTTGACAAATATGAATGCATTAAAGTGAAACACTTCTAAACAATGACAACAATATATACACAAATATAAACGTGTATATATATATTATATATGTGTGTACATGTATGTACGTGTAAATGCCAGTAACAAAGCCAGATAAAAACGTAGTTTGAGAGTGAGTCTGGCAGGATCTGCGATAGCTTGAGCTACTCAAGTGGCTAGCCACTGGGTAAGGCAGAAAGGGATCATCATTCTCCATCATTCTCTTCCCAGTACCCTCCCACCGGGGAACAAGGACCATCACACGACCCACAAGAAAATTACCAAAAGTTTGGCCTTTGTGTACACAGGGTGCTGAATCAGATCCTGGAGACAGTTTTGGGTGAAGTAGAAAAGCTTTATTGATTTGCCAGGGAAAGGGAGACACACCAGGCTTTTACCAGAAAAACTTTGTGTCTCTCCACCCAGAAACCCTGAGGAAAGTTTTAAAAAACAGTGGGTCAAAGTGGGGTCTCTAACAAGATTAGGGTGTTTGCACTTTCTTAAGTTCTTCTCAGGTGTCTCCTAACCAGAGCTTCTCTGGTTCTTTTAGTCTTGCTTGAGGTCATTTCTCAGCTGTTTCTCACTTGATTAGCAACTGTTCAACTGCCCTTTGGACCTCAGGGCAGGTCATAATGCTAGAGTCTTGCCTACAAGAAATGGGGGACAGAAGGCCTCTGTGATTTGGAGCCCCTCAGGGCCCACTTGGTTTCACTAGTAAGCACAAAGAGAGCAGAGGCCCATTTAGAAACCTCAACCTCCAGTCCTGACTGTCTGACCTGCTCCAGGTTCAGTTCAGTTGCTCGGTCCTGTCTGACTCTTTGCGACCCCATGGACTGCAGCACGCCAGGCTTCCCTGTCCATCAACAACTCCAGGAGCTTGCTCAAAATAATGTCCATCCAGTTGGTGATGCCATCCAACCATCTCAACCTCTATTGTCCCCTCCTCCTCCTCAATCTTTCCCAGCATCAGGGACTTTTCCAGTGACTCAGTTCTTCATATGAAGGTGGCCAAAGTATTGGAGTTTCAGCTTCCAGCATCAGTCCTTCCAGTGAATATTCAGGACTGATTTCCTTTAGGATTGTTTTCCTTTAGGATTGACTGGTTTCATTTCCTTACAGTCCAAGGATTTCTCAAGAGTCTTCTCCAACAACACAGTTCAAAAGCATCAGTTCATTGGCTTTTAGCTTTCTTTATAGTCCAACTCTCACATCCATACATGACTACTGGAAAATCCATAGCTTTGACTAGATG
This sequence comes from Cephalophus harveyi, assembly GCA_006410635.1. Lineage (NCBI taxonomy): Eukaryota > Metazoa > Chordata > Mammalia > Artiodactyla > Bovidae > Cephalophus > Cephalophus harveyi. Next base: position 94,792 of record SJYT01077501.1, read on the forward strand.
GACCTTTGTTGGCAAAGTAATGTCTTTGCTCTTTAATATGCTGTCTAGGTTGGTCATAGCTTTTCTTTCAAGGAGCAAGCGTCTTTTAATTTCGTGGCTGCAGTTACCATCTGCAGTGATTTTGGAACCCAAGAAAATAAAGTCTGTCACTGTTTCCATTGTTTCCCCATCTATTTGCTGTGAAGTGATGGGACCGGATGCCATGATCTTTGTTTTCTGAATGTTGAACTTTAAGCCAGCTTTTTCATTCTCCTCTTTTGCTTTCATCAAGAGGCTTTTTAGTTCCTCTTCACTTTCTGCCATAAGGGTGGTATCATCTGCCTATCTGAGGTTGTTGATATTTCTCCTGGTAATCTTGATTCCAGCTTGTGCTTCATCTAGCCCAGCACTTTGCATTATGTACTCTGCACATAAGTTAAATAAGCAGAGTGACAATAGACAGCCTTGATGAACTCCTTTCCCAATTTGGAACCAGTCCACTGTTTTGTATCCAGTTCTAACTGTTGCTTCCTGACTTGCATACAGATTTCTCAAGAGGCAGGTATAGAGGTCTGGTATCCCTATCTCTTTAAGAATTTTCCACAGTTTGTTATGATTCACACAGTCAAAGGCTTTGGTATAATCAATGAAGCAGAAGTAGATGTTTTTCTGGAACTCTCTTGCTTTTTTGATGATAAAACATATTTTGGCGATTTGATCTCTGGTTCCTCTGCCTTTTCTAAATTCTGCTTGAACATTTGGAAGTTCTTGGTTCAGGTACTGTTGAGGCCTTGCTTAGTGAATCTTGAGCATTACTTTGCTAGCCTGTGAGATGAGTACAATTGTGTGGTGGTTTGAACATTCTTTGGCATTGCTTTTCTTTGGGATTGGAATGAAGACTGACCTTTTCCAGTCCTGTGGCCACTGCTGAGTTTCCCAATTTTGCTGGCATATTGAGTGGAACACTTTCACAGCATCATCTTTTACAGTTTGAAATAGCTCAACTGGAATTCCCTCACCTCCACTAGCTTTGTTTGTAGTGATGCTTCCTAAGACCCACTTGACTTCACATTCCAGGATGTCTGGCTCTAGATGAGTCATCACACCACTGTGGTTATCTGGGTCATGAAGATCTTTTTTGTAGAGTTCTACTGTGTATTCTTGCCACTTCTTCTTAATAGCTTCTGCTTCTGTTAGGTCCATACTGGGTACAAATGAACAGTTATAGCTCAGGGTCCTCAAGAAACTGCCTCTGAGTGAGAGATTTTCAAAGGAAGCCTACCAAAATATGCTCTGGGGAAATGTCCTTAGAGTGGTTCCAAGGAAGTAGTATTGGGCAGAAGAGAGTCACTGAACTTCAGGGATCTCAGTGATGTGGTTCACCATCACACCTCCCAGAAGCTGAGGAAATGAGTCCCTCAGCCCCACAGAGGGATCCAGGCAGTGCCCACGTCATCCACCACAGAGAGCAGGAGTGTTTCCAAACAGCCTTGGCTCAGGGCAGAGATGAACAAATGCTGAAGTTATTTTCCAAATATGTAAATTCTGTTATTCCAGTCTTTTGAATGGTCTCAGGTTTGCATTTTATGCACTGCTATATCCCCATACATGGACTTCCCTGGTGGCTCAGATGGTAAAGCCTCTGTCTACAATGCGGGAGATCCGGGTTTGAGCCCTGGGTTGGGAAGATCCCCTGGAGAAGGAAATGGCAATCCACTCCAGTACTATTGCCTGGAAAATCCCATGGACAAAGGATCCTGGCAGGCTGCAGTCTATGGGGTGGCAAAGAGTCGGACACGACTGAGCAACTTCACTTCACTTCACTTCACTTCATCCCCATACATACCTAGATACACACCTAAAACAATTCCTCAGATTCAACAGATGGCCAGATAATAGTATTGAATCAGTGAACGAATAAATAAGGCAATAAAATTTTGATTTCCTTAAAATATAAATAATTATTTCAACCAATTGTCTAACATCTATCAGTATTTTTAATGTATATGTCCTTTGGCTTTATGACTGCATATCTAGAATTTTTTCTGCAGTTATAGGGCGGCTCAGAGGTTAAAGCGTCTGCCTGCAATGTGGGAGACCTGGGTTTGATCCCTGGGTTGGGAAGATCCCCTGGAGAAGGAAATGGCAACCCACTCCGGTACTCTTGCCTGGAGAATCCCATGGACGGAGGAGCCTGGTGGGCTGCAGTACACGGGGTAGCAAAGAGTCGGACATTACTGAGCGACTTCACTTTTCACTATAGTCACATAGATGAATAAAATATATGTGATAGAAAATTGTATCTTGCATCATTATTTAAAATATTAAGACCGCCATGGCTGCGTGCTTAGTTTTTTCCAACTCTTTGCAACCCTTTGGACTGTAGCCCGTCAGGCTCCTCTGTCCATGGGGTTTTCCAGGCAAGAATACTGGAGCAGGTTGCCATTTCCTTCTTCAGGGAATCTTCCTGACCCAGGAATTGAACCCACGTCTCCTGTATCTCCTGCATTGCAGGCAGACTCTTTACCTGCTGAGCCCTCAGGGAAGCCCATTTAAAGACTGCAAACAATATAAAGTCTATAAATATGGAGCAGACTAAGAAGGAATGACAGATCAATACAAGTGAACACCATGCTGTTTTAAAGGAGGTGATAGAATGCACTGAAAAGAAATGATCTCCAAGGCATATTTAGTAGTGAGAAAAGTGTGCGGCTAAAGCGGGTATAGGGAACTCCCTTGTGGGCCAGAGCTGAAGAATCCACCTTGCAATGCCAGGGGTGCGGGTTTGATCCTTAGGTCGGGGAACTAAGACTCACGCCCCATGGGACAGCTAAGTCTGTGCTCTGCAACTACAGAGCCCACAGTCCAGAGCCCAAGTGTCACAGCTAGAGAGCCTGCCTGCAATGCCTGACAAAGCCAAAAAATAAATAGTAAACAGTGGGTATAAAGTTCTTATGTTTGGTAAAAATGAAAAATATCCATACATAAAAATGAAAGTCAAGGCTCTGGTAAGTATAAAAAATATATACATGTCTTTTTTAAAAAAAGATTTGTTTCTCTATTTTTGACTGTGCTGGGTCTTCGCTGCTGTACCTGGGCTTTCTCCAGTTGCGGCAAGCAGGGACCGCTCTGTTGCCAGGCGCAGGCTTCTCGTTGCACTGACTTGTCCTGTTGCAGAGTGCAGGCTCTAGGGCACGCCGGCTTCAGTAGTAGCAGCTGGTGGGCTTCGTAGTTGTGGCTCATGGAATCCTCCTGGACTAGGGATCAAACCAGCATCCCCTGCATTGCAAGGCATGTTCATAACCACTGGGCCAGCAGAGAAGCCCTATTTGTCATGTTTTTAACTCATCTATTAAAAGGGTTTGAGTTTGAGTGAGCTCCGGGAGTTGGTGACGGACAGGGAGGCCTGTCGTGCTGCAGTCCATGGGTCTCAAAGAGTCGAACACGACTGAGCACTGAACTGAACTGATTAAAAGGGTTTCTGATGTTCCTCCTTCCAAATCCTATTTGTTTGTTAAAGATTTTTTTTTTAATGTGGACCATTCTTTTTTAAAAAAATTTTGGCCATGCCCAGTGGCATGTGAGATCTTAGTTCCTCAACCAAGGATCCAAGCCACACCCCATATATAGGAAGATGAAATCTTAACCACCAGCCCACCAAGTAAGTCCTTTTTCCTTTTTTTTTGGCGTAAAAAGGAGTAGCTTTATTCCTTCGCCAGTAGGATTTGAAGAGGAATTTTATAACTATTTCCCAAGGGTGGGGTTGCTGACAAGAACAAGAAGAGGGTGTGTGCAGGGTGTCAGGTGTCAGATCTCCTAATCTTGATGACGTTCTCTGATCTCTTTAATTTTGCCTCAGGTGGATTCTCAACTGCCCCTCCATTGATTAGCCACTGTTCAAAGCTGCCCTTAAGAACTCAGGAAAGGTCATTGAGGCTGGAGTCTTGCCTACAAGAAATAAGGGGGAAAAAAGTCTTCTGTGCCCCAACTTGGTTTCACTTCCCCCTTTCTTGGATCCTCCTTACTATCAGAGTAGTTATATCATACTTACTTAAAGTCTACATTTATAATAATCATCACTGGTTTCAGGCATTCTTTAAATTTAGCTCTCGTCTAAATTTCACTTTCTCAGTCTAGGTCTAAGTCGTGTTCAGCTCTTTTGGAACCCCATGGACTTTAGCCCACCAGGCTCCTCTGTCCATAGGATTTCCCAGGCAAGGATACTGGAGTGGGTTGCCATTTCCTTCTCCAGGGAATTTTCCCAGCCCAGGGATGGAACCTGAGTCTCCTGCTTGGCAGGCAGATTCTTTACCACTGAGCCACCAGTGAAATGCAATTACAACTTTACTAATTAATAAATAGACATCTCGGTATTTCACATTATAGATAAGCTTCAGGGTTTTTCTTAATTTACATACATTTTCAAATAATATTTCAAAAACTATTTTTAATTTGATTATTTACTTCTATAGCGAGAGCATCATAGGCATTTTTAAAGCTGAAATAAACTTTAGAAAGCATGTTAGATATGAGGAATCTTGGGTCCATGGAGATTAAAAGCATTACGGAAGATTCAGCACTACTCAGTAGCAGAGACTGCAGAATACCACACATCTGATGGTGACTAGGTGTTCTCTCTCAGTAAAAACAATCTTTTATTATTGGATTTTGTCTGTCATGATTTTCAGATCATGTGAGACAGCTAAGAATAAACCGAGACTTGGTGAGAAGACAAATATAAACCATCATCTAGTATAAGTTTATTTTCAAAGATAGTACAACCAAAGTAATCATTTATCATGTAGTTTATACATAGGGTGATTTTTCCAGTGTGGACCTGCATAATATAACCCTCCTGAAACCAAGAAAACCTTTCTAGTAGGACTTTATTAAATAAATCCGTAGTTAAATTTCCTTCCTTTCTTAAAATAATTTATATTTCTGTTTAAATAGGATGTTTGAAAAATATACCTTCAAAGACTTCTCTTAAAAAAGTCTGCCAGGACTCAAGGTCTATTTTATAGTCAACAACAAGAATCACAGTTTGATCACACTGGAGAAGAGCATATGCACTGGCATCAGATTGCCCTGGTTCAAATCCCAGTTCTGCCTCTTAATATTATGCGTGACCTTGAACTGTCTCTGCACCGCAGTGCCCTCATCTATAAAAGATACATGACAACAACACGAATCTCTATGAATTGTTTTGCATCTTGGAACTTAAATGAGTTTTACTCTAAAGAAGCTTGGGCTTCCCAGGTGGCTAAGTGGTAGAGAATCTGCCTGCCAGTGCAGGAGACACGGGTTTGATCCCTGGGTTGGGAAAATCCCCTGGAGAAGGAAATGGCAACCCACTCCAATATTCTTGCCTGGAAAATCCCATAGACAGAGCAGCCTGGTGGGCTGTAATCCATGAGGCTGAAGAGGAGGTGGACACAACTTAGCGACTAAACAACAGCAACATAAAGAAGCTTACAATAGAATCAGATTATGTGTGTGCGCTCAGTCACTCAGTGTTGCCCAACTCTTTGTGACACTATGGGCTATAGCCTTTGAGGCTCCTCGGTCCATGGGAATTCCCAGGCAAGAATGCTGGAGTGGGTTTCCATTTCCTTCTCCAGGAGATCTTCCCAATCCAGTGAGTCTCCTGAGTCTCCTGCAACAGCAGGTGGATTACCACTGAGCCACCTGGGAAGCCCAATAAGTTAAACTGAAAACCTACGTAAAAGTTAACTATTGTTATGCAGAGATGTAGCTGTGCTCTTGAAATTCTGCAGTAATAGGAGACATCTCTAGTGGTCAACATCTTTCCCCCTTCCGTCATCCTTCTTTCTTAAATAAGGATGTACTGAGCACCTACTTGTTCAATAAACTTACCATACTTGGAACACATGTGTCCCTGTGTGAGGATAACTAAATTTTGTAGTCTTCCTCATTTCAACATATATTTTTTTTAATTGGAAGATAATTGCTTTACAATGTTGAGTTAGTTTCTGCTGTAAATGTGAATCAGCTATATGTATACATATATCCCCTCCCTCTTGGACTTCTCTCCCATCGCTGCCCCATCCCATCACTTTAGGTTATCACAGAGCACTGGGCTGAGCTCCCTGTGTTATACAGCAGCTTCCCACTAGCTATCTACTTTACACATAGAGCGACTAACACACACACACACACACACACACACACAGTGTATATATGTCAATGCTACTCTCTTGGTTTCCCAACATATGTGTATTCTTTACTTCTACTGAATGCCCTTAGTAGGTCATGGACTGAATTAATTTTTCTAGCACCCATGATAAAATTGCTCAGCACCATCTTGATTTCTTTTCTCACCCACTTTTGTAGCTTTATGAAATGGCATGCTTGGATTGGATGCTTAGTTCCTGAATAAGGAATAAAAACAACAAAAAAGTGACCACTACATTTCTCACTCCTCAATCTTCCATCGCTTTTGAACTTATTATTCAAACTAATTTCTAAAGCACAGAAATTAAAATATTAATATTGTTAAAGAAATCAGAAAAATTCATATGCATTGTGTATTGTTTTGTTTACTTTTCACGTGGTCTTGCCCCAAAGTTGATTTACTGTGAAGATAACATTTTTAAGCTCCTGGCACCAACTTCTTCTGAGGTCGTAGATGCCCCAGTCTTGTAGAATTTGGTTGCTGTGTACTCAAAAATCAATTAAGATTAGTATCTGCAAGAGAAAATGACATTCTTACCACTTAATTAAGAAAAGAAACTTGATATTTACCCATATTTTATATTACCAATAGTGAGCATTATACACACTTGGGTGTTTAATACAGAGAGAGATTTCCTTTGGGAAGCTTGATGTGATCTTCAAATCAATATGATATGAATTTTCTCAAAGCCCTGGGAGACCCAAAATCAAAGTAAAGAAGCCACTTTTTAGAGCAGTTGAATCCACCACACAGTCCCATGAAGGCAGAAAGATACTGAACATTTAAGAATGTTAGAACACATGTGTAGAGTGCCTCACTCAGAACTGGTATACAGAAGAACTAATAGGTTTTGTCTATAATAAGTATTAATAACATTAAAATACACATATATATGAAAATGTCTAAGATTTACAGTGTTGACTTTGGTGCTATTACTGACCAGGGTTCTTGGCCTCCTTAATTAATAAAGATTGATGAGAGGTCAGACAAGACGGTTCCAGCCTGTCGCATTGGTCGGCACTATGCTCGCTGTCTCGTGTGCATTATCATATGTTATCCCTACTTACAGATAAGACAACCAAGAGAAAACTTCAGTGCTTTTTCAGAGACTGAAAAGCAAGCAATTATCAGGAACCTAAATCCAGAACCCATACTCTTAAACATATAGGGTCCTACTGCTATGTAGCTTAATCTGTATAGTTGGAAAAATAGATATGTAAATAATTAAATCTCAGATTAGTAATTCACAAGGTGTGTTACCTTGGTCCTCTCTGAGGCCTCTGAGGCCCAGTGTTATCATACATAGAACAGACATCAAAATATACATGGGGGAATTTCCCTGGCAGTCTGGTGGTTAAAAATCCTTCTCCCAATGCAGGTGATGCAGGTTTGATCCCAGGTCTGGGAACTTGGTGGCTCAGAGGTTAAAATGTCTGCCTGCAATGCAGGAGACCTGGGTTCGATCCCTGGGTTGGGAAGATCCTGGAGAAGGAAATGGCAACCCACTCCAGTATTCTTGCCTGGAGAATCCCATGGACGGAGGAGCCTGGTGGGCTACAGTCCACGGGGTTGCAAAGAGTCGGACACGACTGAGGGACTTCACTTTCACTTCTGGGAACTAAGATCCCACACACCATGAGAAAAGCCCATGCACTACAACTAAGACCCCACACAGCTAAATAAATATTACATATATACATATATATGTAACAACTGTTGGTGAAGATTAAATTACACTCTATATTACGCCTCACCTCAAATATTCAATAGATGCTATAATGGAAAGAATAAATAACCAAGCATTGTGAAAGCACTGAAATCTTGACTTATTTTTTTTTTCAACTTGTTTTAAATTGTTGGAACATGAACATTTGATACTGAATATTTTCAGGAATTCCCTGGTGGTACAGTGGTTTAAAACTGTGTTTCCACTGCAAGGGGCACGGGTTCAATCCCTGGTTGGGGAACTAGGATCCCACATGTCAGGCAGCACAGCCAGAAAACAAAAAAAATTATTGGCCTAGAGAAGAGTGATGACTCCATGCTAGCAATGTTTAAAGTATTATATTTTTCTATTAAACAGTACTAAAGAATGAGTGACCATCTTAGCTTTTTTCGTCTTCTTGCTACATATCTTACTATAAAGCTCAAAAATATTGCATTAAAACCACCACATATGGTGTGTTTCAGTGGTTCACTTTTCATAACACAATCCACCAAAGAAAAAAGATATGTTCTGTATTAACAGACCCTCTTTGACCAACATATACTTTTCAATCACTGAACCTGTTTAATGCCTTCATATGCTGCTGCTGCTGCTAAGTCGCTTCAGTCGTGTCCGACTCTGTGCGACCCCATAGACAGGAGCCCAACAGGCTCCCCTGTCCCTGGGATTCTCCAGGCAAGAACACTGGAGTGGGTTGCCATTTCCTTCTCCATTGTGTGAAAGCGAAAAGTGTAAGTGAAGTCGCTCAGTCGCATCCGACTTCTAGCGACCCCATGGACTGCAGCCTACCAGGCTCCTCCATCCATGGGATTTTCCAGGCAAGAGTACTGGAGTGGCTTGCTATTGCCTTCTCCGAATGCCTTCATATAACTTAATTCAATTTGTAAATACATTCATTTCTTCCTTACTAGTTTATCTTCTGCCTTCCCCTCAATGATATGAGCAAGGCCCTTATTTTTTGGTAATCAGTGATTACTGTTAATACCTATAATGCCAATAGATGCCTGAGTGGACATGGTTCCAAGGAAGCAGAAGAATGACAGTCATGCACAGTATGTCATTTGCCAAATATATATTGAATGATTACCTTGAGCCAGGGATTTACAATGACCCTCATTGTCATGTTTACTCATAAAAGCAGGCCATTGATTTGCTTGCTTCAAAACCAAGCTCTGAATTTGATTTGATTATAATGCTTTGCATCCCCTACCCACAGAAGGCATCTAGTATTTTGTGAAAATACATTCAGCAACAAAAACAGAACAAATATTTCATTCAGTGACTGTAAAATAGATGATTTATCTTAATGTATTTAGGATCGCGTGCTACTTGCTAAGTTGCTTCAGTCGTGTCTGACTTGTTGCGACCCTGTGGACTGTAGCCTGCCAAACTCTCCTGTCCATGGAATTCTCAAGCAAGAATACTGGAGTGGGTTGCCATGCCCTCCTCCAGGTCAAAGACAACATTTGGAAACAAACAACAAATAGCCTAGTGAATAACACATCCATTAAATCACTTCAAAGTTTTGTTTTGTTTTTCTAATTTCTTTTTTAATAAAAAATTGGTAAGGAAGTTGGGAGCGGGTATCTTCTTTAAATAGATTTTTTTTTTCCATTTGCTTCTAAGATAAATTACATGAACCACTGATAAGTGAAAACAGCTGATTTACTTAAACACCAACTTTAAGTAAGTGAGTAAGGTTTACTTAAATGCCAAGTGAGTAAGATTTTACTTAAATGCCAAGTGAAGAATGCAAATTTAAAAACAGTATTTGCAACTATTCAAATAATACCAAAATGGAATCAATTTAAACCATAAAAAGGAGATGTGTTTTGGAGTTGAATGTCATATCAGCACTGTGATCATCTTTGTGGCAGATGAACATCTTAACAACAGCCAGCAATCTGAGAGTAGTTCAAAGCATAAAATTAGAAAAATGAAAATGCAAAGACATGAAATATTTCAACAGCAGAGCAGAGCAATGATCAGATTTCATATGAAGAAAGGGATTTCAGGAAGTCTAAATGTCCTGGATTTAGATGTCTTCTCGTAGTTCAGAGGAGTTTATACTTACTTATCCTCATTACCAACTTACGAGTAGATGAAGAAACTAACAAAGATAAGACCTGTGTAAGGTTTTAAGATCAATCTCTCAAATTAAATGCTCCTTTCATTACACTATATTGGAAATAATGATGGCATTTGACATAAAGAAGTTTTAAATATTTTAGACCACATCAAATTAGGCTATGTAAATAAGAAATACATAAGAAAATATATTGAGGTGAGGTAAAGTTGCTCAGTCGTGTCCAACTCTTTGCGACCCCATGGACTGTAACCTACTAGGCTTCTCTGTCCATGGGATTCTCCAGGCAAGAATACTGGAGTGGACTGCCATTTCCTTCTCCAGGGGATCTTCCCGACCCAGGGATCAAACCCAGGTCTCCCGCATTGGAGGCAGACGCTTTAACCTCTGAGCCACTACATATCTCTTATTATAAAAATAATAAGCATTTGTTTAGAAAATATAGAAATAAAGATTAGCAAGGCACTTCTTTGGTGGTCTTTCTCTGGTGGCTCAGATGGTCAAGAATCTGCCTATAATGCAGGAGACCTGAGTTCCATCCATGGGTCAGGAAGATCCCCTTGAGAAGGGAATGGCTACGCATTCCATTATTCTTGCCTGGAGAATTCCATGGACAGAGGAACCTGGGAGGCGATAGCATGGAGTAGCAAAGAGTGGGACATGACAGCAACTAACACTTTCTTCACCTTCCCTGGTGGTCCAGTGGCTAAGACTCTGAGTGTGCAATACATGGGCCCAAGTTCCATCCCAGGTCAGAGAACTCGATTCCGCATGACTCAACTAGAGTTCACATGTTGTAACTAAAAATCCTGTGTGCCACAACAAGACCTGGTGTAGCCTAATTAATTAAATTAATTTGTTAAAACTTCTAGCAAAAAGATGAAAATTAAGATTACCTTTAGTCCCATAGCTAAGAGATAGTCATTGTAAATATATATTATTTACTGTCCAGGTTCAGTTCAGTCGCTCAGTCATGTCCAACTCTTTGCAACCCCATGAATCACAGCATGCCAGGCCTCCTTGTCCATCATCATCTCCCAGAGTTCACTCAAACTCACTTCCATCGAGTCAGTGATGTCATCCAGCCATCTCATCCTCTGTCGTCCGCTTCTCCTCCCGCCCCCAATCCCTCCCAGCATCAGAGTCTTTTCCAATGAGCCAACTCTTCGCATGAGGGGGCCAAAGTATTGGAGTTTCAGCTTTAGCATCATTCCTTCCAAAGAAATCCCAGGCCTAACTACCAGATCCCCAAATCTCTCCAATCTAATTTCCAAAGATCTCCTTAACTGCCTTTCTATCAGACATAGTAGCTTCCTTGCTATTCTTTGAACTATTCCCATTCCATTGTATTTATAGATGCAAAAATGTAAATAGATGAACAGTTATTGGCATGTATAGTAATAATTCAATATCCAAACACTATTAATAGTATTTAATCATTTTATTCAGTTCAGTTCTGTTCAGTTGCGCAGTTGTGTCTGACTCTTTGTGACCCCATGAATCGCAGCATGCCAGGCCTCCCTGTACATCACCAAATTATTAATTTTTTTGAGCAAACGATCATTTGATTTTATTTGCAATTCTTTGCTTCTTGGGGCAAACTATTTTTTTCTTATGATTATTAAGCAATTCTTTATTGAATTAATTCATAATAGCTTTTTCCTGTTTACCTACTCATATATTTGATTTTTAAAATTCATTTGCAAGTGTTATTTAGTAAACACTATAGTTATTTGCCAAATATATTTCCTTAGTGTAATTTTTCTTTTTCATTTTGTTTATTCTTGGCACTTTAAAAAATGAATAAGTATTTTAAATGATTTCATCTAGTCCACATTTCTTATATAGTCCACAGTTTTTAAATAGAAGCTCTTCAGCATTATAAATTCCATATTCCTATTTATTCAAGAAATATTTTGAGCACAGACCATATATTAGGTACATGTACTAGGTACTGTACTAGGTATTAAAGATACAGCAGTGAACTGAGGAGATAAGAATTGTCTCACCGATGAGCATACTAGAGAGAAGAAAGGAGATAATAAGCAAGTAAGTTTTTAAAATTAGATTATAAAATGTACAATGGAAAAAATAACCAAGAATATATAATCAAGAAAGTAACTGGAGGAAACACTATCTGAGCTGATTGCTAAGAATATGAAAAATCCAGCCATATGGAGGAAAACTACCCTGGGTAAGTTAGGTTCAGTCGCTCAGTCATGTCCGACTCTTTGCGACCCCATGAATCGCAGCACGCCAGGCCTCCCTGTCCATCACCAGCTCCTGGAATTCACTCAGACACGTCCATCGAGTCAGTGATGCCATCCAGCCATCTCATTCTCTGCCGTCCCCTTCTCCTCCTGCCCCCAATCCCTCCCACCATCAGAGTCTTTTCCAATGAGTCAACTCTTCGCATGAGGTGGCCAAAGTACTGGAGTTTCAGCTTTAGCATCATTCCTTCCAAAGAAATCCCAGGGTTGATCTCCTTCAGAATGGATTGGTTGGATTTCCTTGCAGTCCAAGGGACTCTCAAGAGTCTTCTCCAACATTACAGTTCAAAAGCATCAATTCTTCAGCACTCAGCTTTCTTCACAGGCCAACTCTCACATCCATACATGACCACAGGAAAAACCATAGCCTTGACTATACCTGGGTAAAGATAATATCAAATAGAAAGGCCTTTGGGCAGCGAAAAGTAGATGTGATTATGACACACATAACCCTGTGTGACTGGATCATAGTGAGGAAGAAAGAGTTGCCTGAGAAAGTTGGAGAGGTGGGTAGGGCCTTGCAGGCCATTTTGAAGAGTTTAAACTTTATTTCAAAAGCAACAAGAAGTTGTTAGACTTGACAGATGAAACATGATGTTTAACATCCCTTTTAAGAGTATTTAAGTCTATGGATCACAATAAACTGTGGAAAATTCTGAAAGAGATGGGAATACCAGACCACCTAACCTGCCTCTTGAGAAACCTGTATGCAGGTCAGGATGCAACAGTTAGAACTGGACATGGAACAACAGACTGGTTCTGAATAGGAAAAGGAGTACATCAAGGCTGTATATTGTCACCCTGCTTATTTAACTTCTATGCAGAGTACATCATGAGAAATGATGGGCTGGAAGAAACACAAGCTGGACTCAAGATTGCCGGGAGAAATGTCAATAACCTCAGATATGCAGATGATACCACCCTTATGGCAGAAAGTGAAGAAAAACTAAAGAGCCTCTTGATGAAAGTGAAAGAGGAGAGTGAAAAAGTTGGCTTAAAGCTCAACATTCAGAAAACGAAGATCATGGCATTTGGTGCCATCACTTCATGGGAAATAGATATGGAAACAGTAACAGATTTTATTTTGGGGAGCTCCAAAATCACTGCAGATGGTGACTGAAGCCATGAAATTAAAAGACACTTACTTTTTGGAAGAAAAGCTATGACCAACCTAGACAGCATATTAAAAAGTAGAGACATTACTTTGTGAACAAAAGTCCATCTAGTCGAGGCTACGGTTTTTCTAGTGGTCATGTATGAATGTGAGAGTTGGACAATAAAGAAAGCTGAGTGCTGAAGAATTGATGCTTTTGAACTGTGGTGTTGGAGAAGACTCTTGAAAGTCCCTTGGACTGCAAGGAGATCCAACCAGTCCATCCTAAAGGAGATCAGTCCTGGGTGTTCATTGGAAAGACTGATGATGAAGCTGAAACTCCAATATTTTGGCTATCTGATGCAAAGAGCTGACTCAAGAAAAGACCCTGATGCTGGGAAAGATTGAAGGCAGGAGGAGAAGGGAATGACACAGGATGAAATGGTTGGATGGCATCACCAACTCAATGGACATGGGTTTGGGTGGACTCCGGGATTTGGTGATGGACAGGGAGGTCTGGCGTGCTGCGGTTTATGGGGTTGCAAAGAGTCAGACACGACTGAGCAACTGAACTGAAGTTTATTAAAAAAACAGGAATATAAAAATGGACATATGTTGAACCCAACTGTTGCCAGTGATTTTGAGGTTCCTTCTTTGTCATGAAAGAATTCAGAGATGAAGTAGAGAGATTTAAGAAATTAAACTATGAAAGGTGTTAGTTATTCAGTCATGTCTGAGTCTTTGAGACACCATGGACTATAGCCAGCCAGGGTCCTTTTTCCATGGATTTCTCCAGATAAGAATACTGAAGTGGGTTGCCATTTCCTTCTCCAGGGGATCTTCTTGACCCCTGATGAATCCATGTCTCCTGCATAGGCAGGCAGATTTTTTACCAACTGTGCCACCGGGGAAGCCCAAGAGAGTACAGTGAAAGTTTATTTAAGCAAGGATACGCACTCTCTGAGGGAGAGTGGGCAGACGGGTGAAGAGCGGCATCACTAGGCCTCTTTGGCAAGCTGCTTATAAGGGATGTACAAATGAAGGGGTGGAACATTGAATGGAAAAGGAGGAGTTTGGGGGTTGACTTTCCTGATTTTCATCCCAGCTCCATTTTCCCAAGAGAAGGAGGAATTTCTGTCCCCATTTAGCCTACATCAGAAGTGTCATGGCATTCAAGCATGATGGAGAGCTTATCTGTAAGGCAAATCTTATTATAATGAGAGCACAATGAGAAAAAGTTACAGTTGGATGCAGGATATTCCCTCCTATCCCTATCTTTCTTTGCTACTCAAACCCTTTTCACTCAAAATGTGTGCTTTCAGCTTGAGGGTTCTTGTTTTCCATTGTTTGCCTATGGACTCCTGCAGTTTATAAGATATGTGATTTTAGCCCACTAGGCTCCTCTGTCCATGGGGATTCTCCAGGCAAGAATACTGGAGGGGGTTGCCAGGTCCTCCCCCAGGGGATCTTCCCGATCCAAGGATTGAACCTGCATCATTAATCTGTAGACCTGTACAAAGGGTCAGAGCAGTTCTTGGCAGGAGAGGCCTTCAGGAGTGTCAGCCATAACTATTGCATTAAAAAAAAAAAAAAAAAAGCTTTAAAAATGTCGATACGATTGATTTGGAAATTCAAACTTTAGGAAAGGACTATAAGATGAAATGAAGATCATCTAATTATTAAAGCTGATTTTGAAACCAAGCAAGACCCTGTGGGACTCCTGGGCATAAAAGCCTTTCTGTGTCCCCTATTTTTTCACAAAGTAGATGCCAGCCTCCATGACCTTCTTCTCTGAGTTCCAACAGTTTCTAGTCAGGGAAGGGAGGGGATACACAGATAAGGGAAGAGCAGCTTAGAAGCAATAGTGCAGCCTTGGGGCAGAGTCAACCTCATGGGATACACATGACAATATCTTTGAGCTATTTACAGAACTAAAACAAATGGAAGATGTTACCATTCTTCATTCCAGAGAAGACCACCAGAGGCCAGATTAAAGGAACTAGAGATTACTTGAGGCCAGGTTAAAGGTTACACATACCTGATCCTTATCAGCAATCTCATCCTTGAACCCTTGCTGTAAAACTTCTCACCAAATCTTCCTGGCTTAAGACACACAATTTTGTGACACAGGAATCCACTGTGTCCTCCCTTCTTAAGCAAAGCAATAAAGCTATTCTTTTCTACCTCACCCCAACTTCTGTCTCTAAGATTTGATTTTATATCAAGTGCATAGAAGCTGAGTTTTCAGCATGAACTTCACAGAAGATGTCATTGTTGTTTAGTCACTAAGTCATGTCTGATTCTTTGCAACCCCATGTACTGTAGCCCACCAGCCTCTTCTGTTCATGGAATTCTCCAGGCAAGAATACTGCAGTGGGTTACCATTTCCTTCTCCAGGGGATCTACCCAACCCAGTGAGTGAACCCTCATCTCATGCCTTGGCAGGAATGTTCTTTACCACTGAGCCATCATGGAAGCCACAGAAAACAGTTCCACTCATTCATTCAATAAATATTTATTGAAATGTGTAGCACTTGAAATACTGAAAAATGCTAATAAATGATAAATCTGGTTGGATTGTGAGCCTGTTAATTCCTATGGTGAATATTAAAGGAAAATAGCTTTCTGCTGATGCTGAAGTTCCAATACTTTGGCGACCTGATGCAAAGAGCCGTCTCATTGGAAAAGACCCTGATGCTGGGAAAGATTGAAGGCAAAAGGAGAAGGGGTTGGCAGAAGATGAGATGTTAGCATCACTAACTCAATGGACATGAATTTAAGCAAATTCTGGGAGACAGTGGAGGGCAGAGGAAACTGCTGTGCTGCAGTTCATGGGGTCACAAAGAGCTGGACTGTTAACTGAATCCAGGCTTGCTCTGCTCACCACATGACAGGCCAATGAGCCTGAGAGACTAGGTGTTGAGGGAAGGAAAACAACTTTATTCAGAAAGCCAGCTGATTAGTCCACCATCTTGGCCTACATAGCATCATTCTGATGTGAAACTCTTGCAACTGCTTCCATAACCTTCCAGTGAATCTCCTTGACAGTGAAGCCCTTTTTATAATAGCATCACAGTACAAAAGTATCTATAAATGACAAAAGACTTAAAATCATGGTTAGACATCTGATTAATTGATAAAGACACTTGGACAATACTTATTCCTTAAAGTAACCAGAGATCTCAAAAGCAAATATAAGTCACTTAAAGACAAAGAAATTCATGTAGTCTGTTATCAAAAATGCATTCCAAGAAAATTTTTCTCTGAACAACAACAACCAAAAAAAAATCCAAGTCTTTGGAAATTCTGATTGTTGGAAATGCTCTCAAACAGCGTGGCAGGAATAAAATAGTCAAAAATGGCTCGTCAAGGCGGTCTTAACTTCTGCCAAAGGGATTGCTACAGACAAGGGTCTTGGAGCAAGCACATCCTGTGGGAAATCCACTTGGTTTTTATCTTTAAGACTCAGGTTCGTTCCCTCCCTTGGCTCTTCATAGGTTAAGGAACACAGAGTTAGAATCTTTCCCAGATGTTGCCTAAGTTTTTATTGGACAATTGGTAACTATTTTTCTTACCCTTTGAGTTCTTTGGACTTCCCTTGTGGTTCAGCTGGTAAATAATCTGCCTGCAATGCGGGAGACCTGGGTTCAATCCCTGGTTTAGGAAGATCCCCTGAAGAAGGGAAAGGCTACCCACGCCAGTATTCTGACCTGGAGAATTCCAAGGGGGTCTCAAAGAGTTGGACATAACTGAACGACTTTCACTTAGTTCTTTGCACATGTCCAGGATAAAACCTGCAAAGTTAGCCTGCCAAACTGTTCTTATAAGGAAAGAGAATCGGAAGTGAAAAGAACAAAGGATTGGCAACCAGCCACCATGAAGTGTGAAAGTGAAGTGAAAGTCACTCAGTCATGTCTGACTCTTTGCGACCCATGGATTCCATGGAATTTTCCAGGCCAGAATACTGGAGTGGGTAGCCTTTCCCTTCTCCATGGGATCTTCACAACCCAGGGATCGAACCCAGGTCTCCCAAGTTGCAGGCAGATTCTTTACCATCTGAGCTACAAGGGAAGCCCAAGAATACTGGAGTAGGTAGCCTATCCTTTCTCCAGGGGATCTTCCCGACCCAGGAATCAAACCAGGGTCTCCTGCATTGCAGATTCTTTACCAACTGAGCTATCGGGGAAGCCACCATAGTAGGACTCTTATTCACAAGCCGGCTATATATCTTTCTGTTCAACTGTTTTGAAAATGAGTTTCTTCTTTATTTCTTGTTAACTTCTCCTTTGATAGAAAAGACCTTATCTTTCCTACATGATCATGCATGTATTTTTTTTTTTTTCATCACACCGTCTATTGAAAACACATCTTAGTTTCCTTAAAGTTTTTTTCCACATTGAGGTACTTGCTGACATTTGTAACAGATGTAATAGCTTATTTATGTTAAACCTAGGCACAATGAAAGTTTTATACTGAATATTATATTTAATATGTTGATGATTCAAGACATGTCTATATTATTATTAGATCAACAGTCAAACATTAATATCAGATACTAATGTAATATTACATGTTTTCCAGTTCATGTGAAATGGAAACTCATTTAACTTGATTTCTCTTGTATTTAGAATGTTTTTGGTTTAAAAGTGCTTATTACTATTATTTAGGCCAATTAAATAGAGCTATTTTTACAATCAACCAGGGCAATATTTTCCAAAAAAGAGATATACATAAACACACAGCAGCAAGGCCCAAGTTCTTACTTTGAGACTTCAGTTCTGAGTCAGGTACAGCAATGTAAAACTCATCAGCTTACAAAATAGGTGGATTAAAAGTGGGGCTCTCACAGATGCAACAAGTCAGGCTCACTTGGCTAGATGGCAAAATATTAATATTCACAGAAAAATCAATTTCTAATTACATAGGGCATGCCAGCTTCTAATTACTTTCAGCTGAGTAAGTCCCTCAGTCGTGTCCGACTCTGTGACCCCATGGACTGCAACATGTCAGGCTTCCCTGTGCATCACCAACTCCTGGAGTTTACTCAAACTCATGTCCATTGAGTCAGTGATGCCATGCAACCATCTCATCCTCTGTTGTCCCCTTCTCCTCCTGCCCTCAATATTTCTAGCATCAAGGTCTTTTCAGATGAGTCAACTCTTCGCATCAGGTGGCCACAGTATTGGAGTTTCAGTTTCAACATCAATCCTTCCAATGAATATTCAGGATTGATTTCCTTTAGGATGGACTGGTTGGATCTCCTTGCAGTCCAAGGGACTCTCAAGAGTCTTCTCCAACACCATCATTCAAAAGCATCAATTCTTCTGCACTCAGCTTTCTTTATAGTCCAACTCTTACATCCATACATGACTACTGGAAAAGCCATAGCTTTGACTAGACAGACCTTTGTTGGCAAAGTAATGTCTCTGCTTCTTAATATGATGTATAGGTTGGTCATAGCTTTTCTCCCAAGGAGTAAGCATCTTTTAATTGCATGGCTTCAGTCACCATCTGCAGTGATTTTGGAGCCCAGAAATATAAAGTCTGCCACTATTTCCACTGTTTCTCCATCTATTTGCCATGAAGTGATGGAACTGGATGCTATGATCTTTGTTTTCTGAATGTTTGGCTTTAAGCCAACTTTTTCACTCTCCTCTTTCATTTTATCAAGAGGCTCTTTAGTTCTTCTTCACCTTCTGCCACAAGGCTGTGTCATCTGCATATCTGAGGTTATTGATGTTTCTCCCAGTAATCTTGATTCCAGCTTGTGTTTCTTCTAGCCCATCATTTCTCATGATGTACTCTGCATATATTGCTGGCATATTGAAGAGAGGCAATGCAAAAGAATGCTCCAATTACCACACAATTGCATTCATCTCACATGCTAGTAAAGTCATGCTCAAAATTCTCCAAGCCAGGGTACAGCAATACGTGAACCATGAACTCCCTGATGTTCAAGCTGGTTTTAGAAAAGGCAGAGGAACCAGAGGTCAAATTGCCAACATCCGCTGGATCATGGAAAAAGCAAGAGAGTTCCAGAAAAACATCTACTTCTGCTTTATCGACTATGCCAAAGCCTTTGACTGCATGGATCACAATAAACTGTGGAAAATTCTGAAAGAGATGAGAATACCAGACCACCTGACCTGCCACTTAAGAAACCTGTATGCAGGTCAGGATGCAACAGTCAGAACTGGACATGGAATAACAGACTGGTTCCAAATAGGAAAAGGAGTACATCAAGGCTGTATATTGTCACCCTGCTTATTTAACTTATATGCAGAGTACATCATGAGAAATGATGGGCTAGAAGAAACACAAGCTGGAATCAAGATTACTGGGAGAAACATCAATAACCTCAGATATGCAGATGACACAGCCTTGTGGCAGAAGGTGAAGAAGAACTAAAGAGCCTCTTGATAAAATGAAAGAGGAGAGTGAAAAAGTTGGCTTAAAGCCAAACATTCAGAAAACAAAGATCATAGCATCCAGTTCCATCACTTCATGGCAAATAGATGGAGAAACAGTGGAAATAGTGGCAGACTTTATATTTCTGGGCTCCAAAATCACTGCAGATGGTGATTGCAACTATGAAATTAAAAGATACTTACTCCTTGAAAGGAAAGTTATGACCAACCTAGATAGCATATTAAAAAGCAGAGATATTACTTTGTCAACAAAGGTCCATCTAGTCAAGGCTATGGTTTTTCCAGTGGTCATGTATGGATGTGAGAGTTGGAAGAATTGATGAAACCAACCTAGATAGCATATTAAAAAGCAGAGATATTACTTTGTCAACAAAGGTCCATCTAGTCAAGGCTATGGTTTTTCCAGTGGTCATGTATGGATGTGAGAGTTGGACTGTGAAGAAAGCTGAGCACCAAAGAATTGATGCTTTTGAACTGTGGTGTTGGAGAAGACTCTTGAGAGTCCCTTGGACTGCAAGAAGATCCAACCAGTCCATCCTAAAGGAGATCAGTCCTGGGTGTTCATTGGAAGGACTGATGTTGAAGCTGAAACTCCAATACCTGGCCACCTCATGCGAAGAGTTGACTCATTGGAAAAGACCCTGATGCTGGGGAAGATTGGGGGGAGGAGGAGGAGGGGATGACAGAGGATGAGATGGTTGGATGGCATCACCAAGTCAATGGATATGGGTTTGGGTGAACTCCAGCTGTTGGTGATGGACAGGGAGGCCTGGAGTCCTGCAGTTCAGCAACTGAACTGAACTGAACTGAAAGTCAAAAGGCAAAACAGAGAGGGAGAGGCAGTAGGGAAGTAAAGTGAAAGAGTCTACAGTCTTGCAAAACATCTCCAAAGGAATGGTCAGCCTTTGGAAGGGGTGTATTAATCTCTTCTATTTCCAGGTGTGCAGGGACAAGCCATCTCTCCATGAGCTGAACAAAAGCCCTTTACTTTACAGACAAGCAGAGGGGCAGGGTCCTTTTAAGCAAGCCACTATGTACGCTTATAATAACAAAGGCAATGAAAAGTAAGTTAAAGAAACAGTTTCCATCATGGAGTCAGAATTGGCTTTTTCTCTACAACAGGACATGATTTAGCAACTGAACAACTCAATTTTATTCCCAGATGACACAGTGATAAAGATTCTGCCTGCCAATGCAGGAGACACAGGAGAGGCAGGTTTGATCCCTGGGTTGGGAAGATCCCTTGGAGGAGGAAATGGCAACCCACTTCAGTATTCTTGCCTGGAAAATCCCATGGACAGAAGAACTTGGCAGGCTGCAGTCCACGGGATCGCAAAGAGTTGGACATGACTGAGCAAGCACAAAAGAATGAATTTTAAGCTGAGGGTGAGTCTGGCTTCTAGTATGGTCTTATGAAAAGTTCCAGGGGGCAGTTGTATAAGTATTTGAAATTTAAATTAGATTAGAGAGTACAGATACAGCTTTAGAGGCCAGAAACCCTGAAGCTTTTGCAGAAGCAATTGGAAAAGATGCACACGTCTTATAAGTAGTGCTTCTGAAATTGAGCAGAACCCTGTAAAGCCCTCCCAGGTATAAAAACCTCTCTGTGATGACCCAAGGACAAAAGAGCAGATAAAAGCAAGGAGGGTTTTGGAATGTAGGAACAGAAAAACCAGATCATTATCATCCTTCCCTCCCCCACGTTGTAACTATTGACTGATTTCAGGTTCTCCTGAGCAGTATAACCTCTCTCCCCTCCTACACAATAGGGAGGAGATATCTGTGTTACTCTTCCCCTCCTGCAATATATGTGCCTCATCCAATTAGCAAATGACCCACAAGAGCCCTATCCCACTCCTGTACCTTGGGTATAAAAGTGGACTAAGGACCCCTGTTCAACACTGGCTCTCCCTTGAGCTGGCCCACTGTTCTAACAGTGTCTCCCACTCTAATAAACTTTATTTCCCTCTCATGTCTGGAAATTCTTTACCAACCCACGCCCAGACCACAACACTTTCCATGCTCCTTATTTCTTGTTTACAGGAGAAAAGGCTTCAGCCTACCTGATCTTTCCTGAGTTCTAAAGGGGACTTCCCTGGTGGCTCAGATGGTAAAGAATCTGCTTGCAATGCAGGAGTGCTGTGTGTGTGCTAAGTCACTTCAGTTGTGTCCGACTCTTTGCTACACTTTAGACTGTAGCCCACCAGGCTCCTCTGTCCATGGGATTGTCCAGGCAAGATTACTAAGTGGGTTGCCATGCCTTCCTGCAGGAGGTCTTCCAGACCCAGGAATCGAACCCACATCCCTTATGTCTCCTGTATTGGCAGGCAGGTTCTTTACCACTAGGGCCACCTGGGAAGCCTGCAATGCAGGAGACCTGGATTCAGTTGCTGGGTCAGGAAGATGCCCTGGAGAAGGAAATGGCAACCCACTCAAGTATTCTTGCTTGGAGAATCCCATGGACAGAGGAACCTGGCAGGCTACAGTCCGTGGGGTCACAAAGAGTCAGACATGACTGAGCAACTAACAAAAAGCAGATTCAAATAGTTCCTAACTAGAGAAGGATGTCAAAGCTATGGGAATGGAGGTTAAAGCTATAGTCAAAGCTATGGTTTTTCCATTAGTCATGTATGGATTGAGAATTGGACCATAAAGCAGGCTGAGTGCCAAAGAATTGATATTTTTGAACTGTGGTGTTGGAGAAGACTCTTGAGAGTCCCTTGGAATGCAAGGAGATCCAACCAGTCCATCCTAAAGGAAATCAGTCCTTAATATTCATTGGAAGGACTGATGCTGAAGCTGAAGCTCCAACACCTTGGCCACCTGGGATGTGAAGAACTGACTGATTTGAAAAGACCCTGATGCTGGGAAAGATTGAAGGCGGGAGGAGAAGGAGACGACAGAGGATGAGATGATTGGATGGTATCACCGACTTGATGGATATGAGTTTCAGCAGGCTCCGGGAGTTGGTGACGGACAGGGAAGCCTGGTGTGCTACAGTCCATAGGGTCGCAAAGTGCTGGACACAACTGAGTGGCTTAACTGAACTGAAGGGAAGGGAGGAAATGCAGAAACAAAGGAGGAGCAGGGAAGAAACAATAGTGCAGTGATAAAGCAGGTCTTGGTTCCTCCTCAAGGGATATACATGTTTTTGAGATCTTCGTCAGGAACAAAGGTCCCAACCCCAATAGAGAATGGCAACTTCAGGCTGAGCACAAGATTCCTGGGGCACCACCACACTGTTTGTTGCCTCACCACCAACCAAACAGAAGAAAGTCATATGCCCTGCAGCTATCACCCCAAATTTCGCCTCTAAAAACTCTTACCCCAAGTGATTGGAGAGTTCAAGGTTTTTGAGCATGAGCTGCCTGTTCTCCTTGCTTGGTCCCTGCAGTAAACCTTTCTCTGCTCCCAACTTCAATGTTTCCATTTGTTTAGCCTCCCTTTGCATTGAGCACAAGCACGTGGGTATGGCATCATTTCAAAAAAGGGGAAAAGAGGACTTATATGAATACAATGTCTGGATATGAGAGGAATGAGAGAAGGAATAAATTCTTCAGATTTTATTAATAACAAGGAAATAACAAGTTATTAATAGCAAGGGAATTATTGTCCTTAGGGTACAGAGAATTTTTAGTTAGGAAAAGAGCATCTGTCATTTTTCAGATTCTGCAGCATTCAGCCTTGAAGATTTTTACCAGTGATTACGAATAGTCAAAAAAAAAAAAAAAATGCATTGCCTTTAGCAAAATAGCCTTGTGGCTCATATGGTGGAGGTTGTTTCCATCCACGACTAAAATTAACATGAAGCATGTGTGAGAAGAGTAGAATTAATATGTGAACAAGTGAAAAAGAAACAGCTAAAGCAAAAGCCCTTTTATGGACTAAGGTTCTTTTAAATTTTTTTAAATTAATAAACTTTATTTTTTAGAGCAGTGTAAGGTCATGGAAAAATTAAGCAGCAAGTACAGAGTTCCCATATACTCATGTCCCTACACATGGACAATCTGCCCCATTCAAAAAGTGGGAAAGGAACCTGAAGAGACATTTCTCCAAAGAAGACATACAGATGGTTAACAAGCACATGAAAAGATGCTCAACATCACTTATCAATACAGAAATGCAAATCAAAACTACAATGAGATACCATCTCACACCAATCAGAATGCCCATCATCAAAAAGTCTACAAACAACAAATGCTGGAGAGGGTGTGGAGAAAGGGCAACACCCTTGCATTGCTGGTGGGAATGTAAACGGGTAGAGCCACTATGAAAGACGGTATGGAGAGTCCCTAAAAAGCTAGGAATAAAACCACCATATGACCCAGCAATCCCAATCCTAGTCATATACCCTGAGAAAACCAAGGTTGAAAAAGACACATGTACCTCAATGTTCACTGCAGGACTATTTACAGTAGCTAGAACATGGAAGCAACCTAGATGTCCATTGATAGATGAATTGATAAAGAAGCTGTGGTACATATATACAATGGAATATTACTCAGCCATAACAAGGAACACATTTGAATCTATTCTAAGGAGGTAGATGAACCTAGAGCCTATTATACAGAGTGAAGTAAGTCAGAAAGAGAAATATAAACATCGTATACTGACACATATATATAGAATCTAAAAAGATGATACTGATGAATTTATTTTCAGGGCAGCAATGGAGAAACCGACATAGAGAACAGACCTATGGACATGGGGGGAGGGGGGAAGGAGAAGGGGAGATGTATGGAGAGAGTAACATAGAAATCTGTGTGTGTGTGTGATAGTCGCCCAGTCGTGCCCAACTCTTTGTGACCCCATGGACTGTAGCCCACCAGGCTCCTCTGTCCATGGAATTCTCTGTTCATGGAATTCTCTGGAGTGGGTTGCCATTTCCTTCTCCAACACAGAACTTTACAATACCATATGTAAAATAGATAGCCAATGGCAATTTGCTGTATGAATCAGGGAACTCAAACAGGGGCTCGATGGCAGGTTGAAGGGTGGGCTGGGAAGGGAGATGGGAGGGATATCTGGGAGGGAGGGGACATGGGTGTACCTATGGCTGATTCTTGTTGATGTGTGACAGAAAACCACAAAATTCTGTAAAGCAATTATCCTTCAATTAGAAAAAAACAAAACAAAACTTTATTTTTTAGAGCAGTTTAAGGTTATGGCAAAATTAAGCAGCAAGTACCGAGTTCCCATATACCCATGTCCCCTCACATGGACAATCTGTGCTGTTCCCAGCGTCCCCCACCAGAGTGGCCTGTTTGTTGCAGATGATGAACCTAAATGGACACACCATCATCACCCAAAGTGGCTTTTCTTCTCATCCTCTTTACAGGGTCTTTCAGAAAGCAGAAGTTTTTAATTTGAGGGACATCTACCTCATCAATCATTTCTGATTTCATGGATCATGAAAGGCTGCTGTAACTAAAAAGTCATTGCGATAACATAGGCCACATAGATTTTCTCCTACATCAACTTTTATATTTATTTAGTTTTGCATTTCACATTTAACTCTATTTTGAGTCAATTTTTGTGCAGAAAACTGTATTTAGATTTTTTTTTTCTTGCATATGGATGTTCACTTGCCCCAGTAGCTTTTGTTGAAAAGACTATATTTCTCTATTGCTTCTGCCAAAGTTCTATTTATGGGGTCTGTTCTGGGCTCCCTGTTCTATTGATCTATTTGTTCTTTTGCCATATTGCAGTCTTAGTGACTGTAGCTATATGCTAAGTCTTGAAGTCATTAGTATCAGTCTTATAATCTTGTTCTTCTCTAATATTTAACTAAATAGCCTGGGTCTTTTCCATTTCAAATCTTTAGAATCAGCTTTCCGATATCCACAAGACAAATTTCTGAGATTTTGATTGAAAATGCATTGAATCTATCAAGTTGGGAAGAACTGACAGCTTGACAAAGTCTTTCTATCTATGAACATGGAATTTCTGCAATTATTTAGTTGATTTTTTTTTTTTTGTCATCAGAGTTTTGTACTTTTCTTTATATAGATTTTGTACATATCTTGTCACTTTGCATACTTGGAATAAATTCTACTTCATTATGGTGTATAATTTTTACACATTGTTGGATTTATTGTTGTTGCTGTTGTTTAGTCACCAAGTCATGTCTGACTCCTTGCAATCCTATAGACTGCAGCACACAAGGTCTCCTTGTCCTTCACTGTGCCTCAGAGTTTGTTCAAACTCATGTCCATTGAGTTGATTATGCCATCCAATCATCTCATCCTCTGTCACCCCCTTCTCCTCCTGCCTTCAATCTTTCCCAGCATCGGGGTCTTTTCAAATTATCTGGCTCTTCACATCAGGTGGGCAAAATATTGGAGCTTCAGCTTCAGCATAAATCCTTCCAATGACTATCAGGACTGATTTCCTTTAGGATTGAATGGTTTCATCTTGCAAGAGTCTTCTTGAATACCACGGTTCAAAAGCATCCATTCTTCAGCACTCAGCCTTCTTTATGGTCCAACTCTCACATTCATATATGACTACTGGAAAAATCATAGCTTTGACTATTTGGACCTTTGTCAGCAAAGTGATGTCTCTGCTTTTTAATATGCTGTCCAAGTTTGTCATAGCTTTTCTTCCAAGGAACAAGCATCTTTTAATTTCATGGCTGCAGTCACTGTCCACAGTGATTTTGGACACCAAGAAAATAAAATCTGCCATTGCTTTCACTTTTTCCCCATCTATTTGCCATGAAATGATGTGACTGGATGCCATGATCTTCGTTTTTTGAATGTTGAGTTTTAAACCAGCTTTTTCACTCTCCTTTTTCATTCTCATCAAGAGGCTCTTTAGTTTCTCTTCACTTTCTGCCATTAAAGTGGCATCGTCTGCATATCTGAGATAGTTGATATTTCTCCTGGCAATCTTGATTCCAGCCTGTGATTCATCCAGTTTGGCATTTCCCATGATATACTCTGCATATAAGTTAAACAAGGTGACAATATACAGCCTTGTCTTACTCCTTTCCCAATTTTGAACCAGTCATTCCCTGTAAGGTTATAACTATTGTTTCTTGACCTGCATACAGATTTCTCAGGAGACTGATAACCAGACCAGGTGGTCTGGGTATTCCCATCTCTTAAAAGATTTTCCACAGTTTATTTTGACCCACACAATCAAAGGCCTTCACATAGTCAATGAACCAGAAGTAGATGTTTTCCTGGAATTCCCTTGATTTCTCTATGACTGAATCAATGTTGGCAATTTGGTCTCTGGTTTCTTCGCCTTTTCTAAACCCAGTTTGTACATCTGGAAGTTCTCAGTTTAAGTACTGCTGAAGTCTAGCTTGAAGGTTGTTGGACTTTGTTTGCTAATAATTTGTTGCAAAATTTTGCACCGATACTTATGAGAGATATTAGTTTGCAGTTACCTTTTCTTGAAATGTTTCTGTGTGGTTTTGGTAATAGGGTAATCTTAACTTTATGGTTAAATTACGAATTATGCTCTCATCTTCTGTTTTGTGGAAGAGACTGTAGAGGTTTAGAATAATTTCTTCTTTAAATGTTTAGTTGAAATTAGTAATGAATCCATCTGGGCCTGGTGCTTTCTATTTTAGAAGGTTATTAATTATTAATTCAGCCTCTTTAGTAGAATTCATATTGTCTAATTCTACTTGCTTGAATTTTAGTCAAAGTGTCTTTCAAAAATTGGTCCATTTCATCTAGGTTGTCAAATTTGTGGTCACAGAGTCGTTATTTACCTTATAATTAGCCTTTTTATTTCCATTATAATAATATGCCCACTCTCATTTCTGATATTAGTAATTTGTTTCATTCTACCCTCACGTCCCCACTCCTCGCCATTTTTTGGTTTTATTTCCTCAGGTGAAAACCAAGGTTACTGATTTTAGATCCTTCTTCTTTTTGAATATATATGCATTTAATGCTATGAACTTCCCTTCAAGCAGTGCTTTGGCTGAATCCCATGAATTTTAAGTTGCATTTTTATTTTCACTTAGTTTAAAATTTTTTAATTAAATTTAAAAATTAAACTTAGGTTAAAATTTTTAAGCCTTTGACTGTTTGTATCACAACAAACTGTGGAAAATTCTTAAAGAGATGGGAATACCAGACCACCTGACTTGCCTCTTGAGAAATCTGTATGCAGATCAAAACGCAACAATCAGAACTGGACATGGAACAATAGACTGGTTCCAAATCAGGAAAAGATATGTCAACGCTGTATATTGTCACCCTGCTTATTTAACTTATATGTAGTGTACATCATGCAAAATGCCAGGCTAGATGAAGCACAAGCTGGAATCAAGATTGCCGGGAGAAATATCAATAACCTCAGATATGCAGATGACACCACCTTTATGGCAGAAAGCAAAGAAGAACTAAAGAGCCTCTTGATGAAAGTGAAAGAGGAGAGTGAAGAAGTTGGTTTAAAACTCAACATTCAGAAAACAAAGATCACGGCATCTGGTCCCATCACTTCATGGCAAACAGATGGGGAAACAATGGAAGCAATGACAGACTTTATTTTCTTGGGCTCCAAAAATGACACTTGCTCCTTGGAAGAAAACCTATGACCAACCTAGACAGCATACTAAAAGCAGAGACTTTGCTTCGCCAACAAAAATCCGTCTAGTCAAAGCTATGGTTTTTCCAATAGTCACGTTCGGATGTGAGAGTTGGACTATAAAGAAAGCTGAGCGCAGAAGAATTGATGCTTTTGAACTGTGGTGTTGGAGAAGACTCTTGAGAGTCCCTTGGACTGCAAGGAGATCCAACCAGTCTATCCTAAAGGAAATCAGTCCTGAACATTCATTGGAAGGACTGATGCTGAAACTGAAACTCCAATACTTTGGCTACCTGATGCAAAGAACTGACTCATTGGAAAAGACCCTGATGCTGGGAAAGATTGAAGGCAGGAGAAAGGGATGACAGAGGATGAGATGGCTGGATGGCATCACCGACTCAATGGACATGAGTTTGAGTACTCCGGGAGTTGGTGATGGACAGGGAAGCCTGGCGTGCTGTGGCCCTTGGGGTCACAGAGTCAGACATGACTGAGCAATTGAACTGAACTAAAAATTTTAAATGTCTCTTGTTGTTTCTAATTTGACCCATGTGTTATTTAGAAGTGTGTTTGGTAATCTCCAAATATTCGGGAATTTTCTGGTTATCTTTCTGGTTATTGATTTTTAGTTTAATTCCACTGTGGTCTGATACATTGTATGATTTTTATCATTTTCAATTTGTTAAGATGTTCTTTTTTATGGCCCAGAATGTGGCTTATTTTTCCTGTATTTTCTGTGTGACCTTGAGAAGAACCTGTATTCTGGTGTTTTTGAGTAAAATAGTCTACAGATGTCAGTTATATCCAGTTGATTGATGGTACTATTGAATTCAACTATGTTCTTTGATTTTATGCCTGCTGGATCTGGTTTTGATAGAGAAATTAAAGTGACTTCATCTATTTCTCCTTGCAGTTCTATTTCTACCAGTTTTTGCCCCATGTATTTTGAGGTTGTTTTGTTAGGCACATACACTTTAAAGACTGCAGGAAATGGCAACCCACTCCAGTACTCTTGCCTGGAGAATCCCATGGAGGGAGGAGCCTGGTAGGCTATGGTCCATGGGATCGCAAAGAGTCGGACACAACTGAGCGACTTTACTTATGTCCTCTTGGAGAATTGACCCCTTTGTATTATTTAATGTATATCTTTGTCCATGGTGTGGCTCACAGGGTAAAGAGTCAGCCTACAATGCAGGAGACCTGAGTTAAATCCCTGGGTCAGCAAGATCCCCTAGAGAAGAAAATGGCAACCCACTCCAGTATTCTTGCCTGGAAAATCCCATGGACGGGGGAGCCTGGCAGGCTACAGTCGCAAAGAGTTGGACACGACTGAGCGACTTCATATATATATATTTGTCCATGATAAGTTTCCTTGCTCTGAAGCCTGTTCTGTCTGAAATTCATATAGCTACTACTGCTTTCTTTTAATTGGAGTTAGCATGGTATCGGAAAAGGCAATGGCACCCCACTCCAGTACTCTTGCCCGGAAAATCCCATGGATGGAGGAGCCTGGTAGGCTGCAGTCCATGGAGTTGCTAAGAGTCAGACATGACTGAGCGACTTAACTTTCACTTTTCACTTTCATGCATTGGAGAAGGAAATGGCAACCCACTCCAGCGTTCTTGCCTGGAGAATCCCAGGGACGGGGGAGCCTGGTGGGCTGCCGTTTATGGGGTCACACAGAGTCGGACACGACGGAAGTGACTTAGCAGCAGCAGCATGGTATATCTTTCTCCATCCTTTTACTTTATTCTATATTTGTTTTTATATTTAAGGTGGTTTCTTGCAGAAACCATATAGGTGGTTTTCTTTGGTTTGTTCTGATAATCTCTATTTTTTAGTTGATATATTTGTACCATTGTTGCTTAAAGTGATTACTGATAGAGCTTTATTAATATCTACCATATTTACTTTTTTCTACTTGCTTTCCTTGTATTCTGTTCCTATTTTTGTCTTCCATTCTTTTTCTTTCTGATAATCATGCTTTTAATTGTGGATTTGATATGACTCTATTTTCTCTTCCTTTTTAACATATCAATTATGCTTAAAAATATCACAGTGGTCATCATATGCATTTGCAATTAAACCAACGCCATTTTCAAATAACATTATACCACTTCATGCTTCATAACAAAATATTCCTAATTCCTCCCTCTTCTTTTGGTGTAATTTACCTCTTATACATAAGCTGTAATTTACCTCCTATACATAAGCTATAATCCTTAAATACACTTTTACCATTATTATGTTGAACAAACTGCTACTTGTTAGGTCAATTAAAAATAAGAAAAATAAGGTTTTATTTTACCCTTACTTAGTCTTCACTAATGCTCTTTATTCTTCTGTAGATCTGAGATTCTAACTTTCATCATTTTCCCTCTCTCTGAAGAACTTCTTGTGTAAGGCAGATCTACTGGCCACAAATTCCCTCAAATTTTGTCTGAGAAAATTTGTTCCTTCACTTTTGAGGGTTAGTTTCCCAGTATACAGAATGCTATGTCAGTGATTTTTGTTGTTGCTGTTTTTTCAACATTTTATTTCATTTTCTTCCTGCTTGTACGGCTTCTGAGGGGAAATAGGATATAATTCTTATCTTTGTTCTGTATTTTTGGAAAGGTTTTTTTTTTTCCCTCTAGATTCTTTTGAGATTTTTTCCTTTATATTTTCTTTTCTGCAGTTCTAATATAATACACTTAGGTATGGCTGCACTGGCACATCCTTACTTGATGTTCTCTGAGCTTCCTGGATCTGTTATTAATTTAGGGAATTTCTCAGTTAATATTGCTTCAAATATTGCTTCTATTCCTTTCTCTCTTTCTTTTCCTACTCTATTTCCATTACTTCTATTTGACACCCTTTGCAATTCTCCAACAATTCTTGGCTATTCTTTATGTTTGTTTTTTTAACACTATTTTTTTCCTCTTTTCATATTTTTCTTTTTCGATTTTGGAAGTGTCTGCTTCCATATCCTCAAGCTCAGAGATTCTTTCCTCAGATGTGTCCAGCCTACTAAGAAGTTCATCAAAGCCATTCTTCATCCCTATTACAATGTTACTGACCTCTAGAATTATTTCTTTTATTCTTTCTTAGAATTTCCATCTCTCTGCTTATATTACCCATCTGTTCTTGCACATTAACTACTATTCCATCAGCACTCATGATCTTATATTTCCACCAGCTGTGCTATATCTGAGCCTGGTTTCAATGTTCACTCTGCCTCTTCCAACTGTTGTTTGTTTCTCATCGTGACTTAAGAGGATGAGATGGCTGGATGGCATCACCGACTCAATGGACATGAGTTTGAGTACTCCGGGAGTTGGTGATGGACAGGGAAGCCTGGCGTGCTGTGGTCCTTGGGGTCACAGAGTCAGACATGACTGAGCAATTGAACTGAACTAAAAATTTTAAATGTCTCTTGTTGTTTCTAATTTGACCCATGTGTTATTTAGAAGTGTGTTTGGTAATCTCCAAATATTCGGGAATTTTCTGGTTATCTTTCTGGTTATTGATTTTTAGTTTAATTCCACTGTGGTCTGATACATTGTATGATTTTTATCATTTTCAATTTGTTAAGATGTTCTTTTTTATGGCCCAGAATGTGGCTTATTTTTCCTGTATTTTCTGTGTGACCTTGAGAAGAACCTGTATTCTGGTGTTTTTGAGTAAAATAGTCTACAGATGTCAGTTATATCCAGTTGATTGATGGTACTATTGAATTCAACTATGTTCTTTGATTTTATGCCTGCTGGATCTGGTTTTGATAGAGAAATTAAAGTGACTTCATCTATTTCTCCTTGCAGTTCTATTTCTACCAGTTTTTGCCCCATGTATTTTGAGGTTGTTTTGTTAGGCACATACACTTTAAAGACTGCAGGAAATGGCAACCCACTCCAGTACTCTTGCCTGGAGAATCCCATGGAGGGAGGAGCCTGGTAGGCTATGGTCCATGGGATCGCAAAGAGTCGGACACGACTGAGCGACTTTACTTATGTCCTCTTGGAGAATTGACCCCTTTGTATTATTTAATGTATATCTTTGTCCATGGTGTGGCTCACAGGGTAAAGAGTCAGCCTACAATGCAGGAGACCTGAGTTAGATCCCTGGGTCAGCAAGATCCCCTAGAGAAGAAAATGGCAACCCACTCCAGTATTCTTGCCTGGAAAATCCCATGGACGGGGGAGCCTGGCAGGCTACAGTCGCAAAGAGTTGGACACGACTGAGCGACTTCATATATATATATTTGTCCATGATAAGTTTCCTTGCTCTGAAGCCTGTTCTGTCTGAAATTCATATAGCTACTACTGCTTTCTTTTAATTGGAGTTAGCATGGTATCGGAAAAGGCAATGGCACCCCACTCCAGTACTCTTGCCCGGAAAATCCCATGGATGGAGGAGCCTGGTAGGCTGCAGTCCATGGAGTTGCTAAGAGTCAGACATGACTGAGCGACTTAACTTTCACTTTTCACTTTCATGCATTGGAGAAGGAAATGGCAACCCACTCCAGCGTTCTTGCCTGGAGAATCCCAGGGACGGGGGAGCCTGGTGGGCTGCCGTTTATGGGGTCACACAGAGTCGGACACGACGGAAGTGACTTAGCAGCAGCAGCATGGTATATCTTTCTCCATCCTTTTACTTTATTCTATATTTGTTTTTATATTTAAGGTGGTTTCTTGCAGAAACCATATAGGTGGTTTTCTTTGGTTTGTTCTGATAATCTCTATTTTTTAGTTGATATATTTGTACCATTGTTGCTTAAAGTGATTACTGATAGAGCTTTATTAATATCTACCATATTTACTTTTTTCTACTTGCTTTCCTTGTATTCTGTTCCTATTTTTGTCTTCCATTCTTTTTCTTTCTGATAATCATGCTTTTAATTGTGGATTTGATATGACTCTATTTTCTCTTCCTTTTTAACATATCAATTATGCTTAAAAATATCACAGTGGTCATCATATGCATTTGCAATTAAACCAACGCCATTTTCAAATAACATTATACCACTTCATGCTTCATAACAAAATATTCCTAATTCCTCCCTCTTCTTTTGGTGTAATTTACCTCTTATACATAAGCTGTAATTTACCTCCTATACATAAGCTATAATCCTTAAATACACTTTTACCATTATTATGTTGAACAAACTGCTACTTGTTAGGTCAATTAAAAATAAGAAAAATAAGGTTTTATTTTACCCTTACTTAGTCTTCACTAATGCTCTTTATTCTTCTGTAGATCTGAGATTCTAACTTTCATCATTTTCCCTCTCTCTGAAGAACTTCTTGTGTAAGGCAGATCTACTGGCCACAAATTCCCTCAAATTTTGTCTGAGAAAATTTGTTCCTTCACTTTTGAGGGTTAGTTTCCCAGTATACAGAATGCTATGTCAGTGATTTTTGTTGTTGCTGTTTTTTCAACATTTTATTTCATTTTCTTCCTGCTTGTACGGCTTCTGAGGGGAAATAGGATATAATTCTTATCTTTGTTCTGTATTTTTGGAAAGGTTTTTTTTTTTTTTCCCTCTAGATTCTTTTGAGATTTTTTCCTTTATATTTTCTTTTCTGCAGTTCTAATATAATACACTTAGGTATGGCTGCACTGGCACATCCTTACTTGATGTTCTCTGAGCTTCCTGGATCTGTTATTAATTTAGGGAATTTCTCAGTTAATATTGCTTCAAATATTGCTTCTATTCCTTTCTCTCTTTCTTTTCCTACTCTATTTCCATTACTTCTATTTGACACCCTTTGCAATTCTCCAACAATTCTTGGCTATTCTTTATGTTTGTTTTTTTAACACTATTTTTTTCCTCTTTTCATATTTTTCTTTTTCGATTTTGGAAGTGTCTGCTTCCATATCCTCAAGCTCAGAGATTCTTTCCTCAGATGTGTCCAGCCTACTAAGAAGTTCATCAAAGCCATTCTTCATCCCTATTACAATGTTACTGACCTCTAGAATTATTTCTTTTATTCTTTCTTAGAATTTCCATCTCTCTGCTTATATTACCCATCTGTTCTTGCACATTAACTACTATTCCATCAGCACTCATGATCTTATATTTCCACCAGCTGTGCTATATCTGAGCCTGGTTTCAATGTTCACTCTGCCTCTTCCAACTGTTGTTTGTTTCTCATCGTGACTTGTTTTTTTTTTTTTTTTTTAAAGCTGGGCAAGGTGCACTGGGTGAAAAGAACTCTGATAAATATGCCTTTAGCAATGTGGTGGGAGGGGCGCGGTGGGGGAGTCTAAATTTTAGAGTCCTATGATCAGGTCTCGGTGTTTTCCTCAGCCTATGCCTCTGAGCTGTGAGTGTCACAAGTGTTCCTCCATTCCCCACTGCCACAGATTAAGTGGGATATGGCTAGAGGGTTGAGTACATCCTTTCCCCAGGTCATTTAGGCTCTGATAAAATTCCCAGAGTTTAGGCTCTGGTAATAAAATTTCTTTTGAGCCTAATTTAAAAGAACAAGGTTCTGGCATATTTCAAAATGATTATTTTTCCCTGCTTCCCTGCCAGTCCTCCAAGGGGATTTTTTTTCTTTTCCTGTGGGAACTTGGCAGAGTTCCAGGAAGTAAAACTCATGAAAGTAAACAGATACCTGCCCCCCCCTGGAATTTTTAACCCTTAAGATTTATTCAAGATAACATGTGTGTGCGCTTCACTCTGGGCTTCCCTGGTGGCTCAGATGGTGAAGAATCTGCCTGCAATGTTGGAGACCTAGGTTCGATCCCTGGGTTGGGACAATCCCCTGGAGAAGGGCATGGCAACCCAGTCCAGTATTGTTCTCCCCATGGAGAATCCCCATAGACCGAGGAACCTAGCAGTTTACAGTCCACGGGGTCACAGAGTCAGACACAGTGAGCGACTAAGCACAATCCATTACTCTTTGGGTTTCCCTACATAGGCACTGGTTTTCAAGGAGGTGTTTGCCTGTAGGTTTCTGTTCTGGTAAATTGTGCTTCTCTGTATGGCCAATCTCTCCAATTCTGTTGCTGTTGCTGTTTAGCTGCTAAGTCGTGTGGACGCTTTTGCAACCTCATGGATTGTAGCCCTCGAGGCTCCTCTGTCCATGGGATTTCCCAGAAAAGAATACTGGAGTGGGCTTCCATTTCCTCCTGCAAGGGATCTTCCTGACCCAGGGATTGAACCCATGTTTCCTGCACTGCAGACAAATTCCTTACTGCTGAACCACCATGGACGCCCTCTCCAATTTTGAGGGCAACTTTTTATCCTGTCACCTCACTTCTTTGGAGGATCTAAGAATAGCATTTTGAGTTTTCACTTTGTTCAGATTTTTGTTAGGATACAGTGGCAACTTCCAAGCTCATTTAAACTGGGTTTAATCCATCGCTGTCAGTGTGGTCTCATTACGTGGCCCCATCTCACCCTGCTCACACTCTCTTGTACTTCCTTATCTTCTTTTAGGATTTCTAGCTCTAACACACGGAGAAGGCAATGGCACCCCACTCCAGTACTCTTGCCTGGAAAATCCATGGATGGAGGAGCCTGGTAGGCTGCAGTCCATGGGATCGCTGAGAGTCAGACACTACTGAGCGACTTCACTTTCACTTTTCTCTTTCATGCATTGGAGAAGGAAATGGCAACCCACTCCAGTATTCTTGCCTGGAGAATCCCAGGGACAGCAGAGCCTGGTGGGCTGCTGTCTATGGGGTCGCACAGAGTCGGACACGACTGAAGCGACTTAGCAGCAGCAGCAGCTCTAACACAAAGACCATGTCCAATCTACCTTGACTCACCTTAGTAGTTATGATATACAACCATGAAAAATGAAGGAAAAGAAAAATCTATCCAGGAACTAAGCTGAGAAAAAGGAGATACTTTTTAAAAATAAAACTTAGGACTAGATATTGCTTGGTATTTCTTCACTGGTTTATTTGACAAGGATTTTTTTTTTTTTAATGTTTGTCTTTGTCAACTGAAAAAAAACCCAAAAAATCCCTACATAATCTAAAAGGTGAGAATTAGGTTTTCTTTGGTGTTCAGCCCAGGATACCATCTCTCAGATAACTCTGAAAGACTTTTCTGAAGAGGTAAAGAAGGAGTTAGGATATACAAGTGTTTTTGCAAAACAAAAACCCCAAAACCCAGGAAATGGAAGGTCAAAAGATTCCTGCTAATCAAAAAAAAACAGACATCCGAAGCTAGTGAATTTAGTGCTGTCCACACATGGGAAGATGCAAGACCCTGGGATTATGGAAATACTTTCTTTGATAGGGCCACTATCCCATTTTTCTGCACCCTGAGTCCCCTCGGGGCGCACAGTCACTGCCGTGGCAGCCTGTTTACCTCCCCTCAGGGGCCACTGTCCTGACCATCAGGCTGGGTTGGGGGCAGGGGGCAGTGGCTGAGGGTTTTACATCCTTTGTTTACTGAAATGAAAGGTGACATTCTTTGTCCACACGCTCTTGTTTTTCTAGCTGAAACTCCTATCTTGTGTAGTCAGGAATAGGTAGATAACCATGATTTACTAAA
This sequence comes from Cephalophus harveyi, assembly GCA_006410635.1. Classification (NCBI taxonomy): domain Eukaryota; kingdom Metazoa; phylum Chordata; class Mammalia; order Artiodactyla; family Bovidae; genus Cephalophus; species Cephalophus harveyi. The sequence goes on from SJYT01077501.1 coordinate 131,614, forward strand.
AGCCTGGGCTTCCCAGGCAGCACTAGTGGTAAACAACCCGCCTGCCAATGCAGGAGACATAAGAGATGTGGGTTTGACCCCTGGGTCAGGGAGATCTTCTGGAGGAGGGCATGGCAACCCACTCCAGTCTTCTTGCCTGGAGAATCCCATGGACAGAGGAGCCTGGAGGGCTACAATCCATATGGTTGTAAAGAGTCGGATATGACTCAAGCAACTTAGCATGCATGCATGCTCTAAAAGACTAAAGTAGAGGTCTTTTATGGGTATTTTTGGACTTCCCTGGTGGCTCAGATGGTAAAGCCTCTGTCTACAATGTGGGAGATCTGGGTTCGAGCCCTGGGTTGGGAAGATCCCCTGGAGAAGGAAATGGCAATCCACTCTAGTACTATTGCCTGGAAGATCCCATGGACAGAGGAGCCTGGCAGGCTGCAGTCTATGGGGTCGCAAAGAGTCAGACACGACTGAGCGACTTCACTTCATGGGTATTTTTATGGGTACATCTGTTTCTGCCTTTCAAGAAACAGATGTACACTGTGGCAAAACCTTGTTAAAAATTTCTCTTCAGGCAAGATGCAAGATAGTAAAGCTCTCTTTCTAGTCAGCCTGTCATGAATAAAAAAGACAAGGGCAATCTCCACTATCTTTGAGTGAATCAGAATAGGATAAAGGTGAACACAGGGAGATAGAAAAAAGTTCCACGTCTAAGATAGTAGATATGACCATCCTTTCATGTCTGAATAGTGTGTGTGTGTGTGTGTGTGCAAAGTCGCTGCAGTTGAATCCTACTCTTTGCAATCCTATGGACTGTAGTCTGCCAGGCTCCTCTGTCCATGGGATTCTCCAGGCAAGAAGACTGGAATGGGTTACTGTGCCCTCCTACAGGGGATCTTCCCAACCCAGGGATCGAACCCACATCTCTTATGTCTCCTGCATTGGCAGGCGGGTTCTTTACCACTAGCACCACCAGGGTAGCCCCTGAATGGTAGAACCCTGCTCAAAGCAGTAAGAAGTATCTCCTTGGAAAATGTCAGTGCCATTGGAATTTGGGGTACTAATAGTCTTTACTGTTCATTTTCTTTTAGCTATATGAATGGCTTATTACTTCAACTAACACATATTTCATTTCTTTTTTAGTATATTCATGAAGGTTAAATCTCAAATGAAAACTACATATGCAGACTTTTAAGAATATTGTAACATCAGACACAAAATCTACCTAGTGATCTTTACAACAATCAAGAGAGAAAAAGAAGTTGATAAAAATTGAAACAGCAGAAGGGGGCAGTAAAACGCAGCAGAATGCTCTGGAAGATTTTTTTTTTAATATGCTTTCTCATTTTCAGTTAACAGAGACTTCTCCAACAAATTTCAGAGACTAATGCATTTTATATAACAGATACATGTATTTGTCTAAAATGAACACAGAAACACTAAACACAGACACAGGTGAGAAACATAAGTCTCACATGATTATAATAATCTTATTTTTTATGCTGTGACATATCATGGCATAATAATCATAGTACTTTTCCACACAGGACAGGATTTAGTCATTTTGAGTTGGTTTGGGACATTTAATATTCCCCCATGACCAGCATCCCCAAATGTACTACCTATTCTATTTTATTGTCCCAGACTTACCAAAGTTAATAAATCATAACAGCTTTTCCTCAAGTCCATAACCGGACTTCCTTTCTAAACTGCACCCATCCTATTTTCTGACAGCACAGGTATATGCAACTCTCTCTACTCTATTGTGCTATATAAGGTACAGATTAAACCAAGTAGTTTAACCGAATAGGTATTTTTTAATTGAATTTCCACTATGAAATGGAGTTCAATTTCTTGAAGTTCCAAGTAGTCTAAATGTGATTATTCTCAGCACCCTGTTTTGTTCACACTTTGAATTTAGTCTCCCTGCAAACAATAGAACACACTTTTTTTTATACGTAGCAGGTATGCAATTAAGATCAGATGAGGACAATGATGATGATGACTTCAAAATGAATTCAGGATTACAATATAAAGCCAACAGAGTCTGAATTCTTCCTTGGCATCTAACCAAACTCAAACTGGTAGTCCTAAATATCCACTTAAAATTTGAGTAGGCACATGCTACCACTTAAAATGAAACAGAAAACTGGAATTATTAAAGGATTGTTTACATCTATGCTCTTAGCTGAAATTTCATGTAAGACTCAGTACAATAAATGGGAGTGTCACAAGTGGAATGATTAAATATGACTAGAAGAGAAAGGCTTCCTGGGTGAGGTGGAATTTTAGTCATTTGTCTCATGGAGAATCACATTAAGCAAAATGTGGAAAAAAAAGTTGATTGTCTTTTTTTTAAAGGGCTCTACAATGCTGCTACTTTTTTCTTTTCTCTTTTATGGGGGGTGGCGGAGGGGGGTGGCATTTCACCTTCACACATCCCTCCAGACCACAAGACAGAATCAAACAAAAACAAGATGATGAAATTGAAAATTGTCAAAATCACCCTTCCTTCACATCCATTCCATCCGAATTCCTCATCAAATTACCTTCCAAAACGAGCCTAGAAAACTGGCCCTAATAAACCCAGACAACTGAAAAGTAAATGTAATGTTGTACTTTAAACCTTTGTCACAACTCATCATCCTAGAGAGGTAGGCAGAAAACACACACAAAGCAAGCTTTAAACATCTACTTCCTTCAGTTGGTATCTCCTGTGAAGAGCTGGTGACCAAAACAGTGAAAATCACTGCAGCAGAGAAAGAAATGCCTTAAAGCAGATCTTTTGGCCGGTGAGCATCCTTAAACATCCCGGTCACCTCCGCTTCCCTTGTTCATGGGAGGAGAGGAAAGGTTATAGCGGTGACCCCTCAATCTCAGATTGACTATTTACAGGATAAGTGCTCAGGGTCAGTTTTGAGGGGAGGAATTTACCTTTATTTCCTCTCTCCAAGAAGCAACGTCGGGGTGGTGGCATAAAGAACAGTATTTTTTATGTTGAAAACAACTTAGCTAGAAAAAGAACCTGCAGGTACGTATACACTGACTACAGCTATTACAGTTCATTCGGTCAGTAAAAAAAAATTAAAAAAAAAAAATTAAAAGTTTTGTATGTGCGTACATCTACACGAGGTGAAGAGCAGTCACTGAAATCAGGACACATCTGAAATACATAAGTAAAACATGTCAGCCTTTCTTGGCCCGATTGTCCCCAGTCTCTCCAGACTGTGACTTCCTCGGCCCCCCAAAGCCGAGGGACCAGACGTGGGGGCTGGGGGGCGGGGGCGCGCGAGGGGAGTCCCTGCGCTCCGGAACGTCCCACACCAGCGGTGGAGAAACCGGCCGAGGGGCGCTGGAAGGTCGGAACTGGGAGGGGGCGATCCGCTTTGCACCCACCTTAGGGAAGCCAAGCGCGACTCCCCGTTTCCGATTTTCTAGTTTGCGTAGCTAAAAAAAGAAAGAAAGAAACCCTACCCCCACCCGGGTCTTACGCAATTGCTTAAGTAGAAAGAAGGTGAAAAGTTTTGGAAGTGGGGAAGGAAAGGCGGAAAGAAACAGTCATGCCGTCACGTGGGCTATTTCACGCATAAAAGGAAGGTCCTCTCCGTTAGCTTCCAGTTGTCAAAGGACTCGCAGCGAGCGTCAGAGGACGCCCCGGAACTCCGCACAGCGCCTCCTCCGGCCCCGCAGCCCCGATCCGCGCACCTCGACGCCTCCGCCGGCCCCGCAGCCCCGATCCGCGCACCTCGACGCCTCCGCCGGCCCCGCGCCCCGCCCGCAGCCGAGATGCTCGCCCGGGCCCTGCTGCTCTGCGCCGCCGCGGCGCTCTGCGGTGCAGGTGAGTGAGTTCCTGGCGCCCGTGCCCGGGATTCCGCGGCTCCGTCCACCCAGACTGAGTTTCTGCTCAAACTTCTCCCGGGAACTCCAGGTATTCTAAATACTTCCAGAATTCAGAAGCCGCGTCCGGACCACTCGAGTCCAAATAAACTGGACGGATAGCCCCGCTTTGCCCTCAGCTCTGTTCTTCATGGGCCAGTTATTGCACCCATCTTTTCTCATCTACTAAATAGGAAGGGGGATACTAATTTTCAGGTTGTCATTATAAGACAAGAAGATCTGATCAATATATGTGAGATGATTTTGTATAGCACCCAACTGCTATTGAATGAAAATAATTGTATTATACAACTTCCCTAGTTAGTGCTTTCCCGTCCCAGGGAAGACCAGATTGTTTTTTAAGATAAATAGAATAGCTTAAAAGCAAGCTGCTTTTACTTTGCAAATTTCTCTATAGTTTGTTTTTGTCGTTTTTTTTTTTAATGTAAATTAAGTCATGCCACCTTAATACTGTAAATCATTCAATGATCTCCCCTGACACGTGGAATAAAACCCAAATTCCCATAAAACCCACAGGATCTGCCTTCACCTTTTCTGACCTTAGCGTCCACCTCTCCCTCTTCTGCTGTCAGGCATGCCTCAGGGCCTTTGCACTTGTTTTCCTCTCAGAATGTTCTTCCTCCAGATCTTTCTCCAGCTTTATGACAGAGGAGAAAGAAGAAGGAAAAAAAACAAACCCAAAGTTTGATTAAAATACTCGGTCTATTCCCTTTAGTTTTGAAAGTCCTACTTTGAGCCTCTTCTAAAGGCTAATTTAAGCATCTAAAGTTTCTAAGAAAAATTTAGCAACATGATTTCCCTGGTGGAATATTGTTACCTTTATTTAGAAAAGGAAGTTGGTATTTCTACATTATAACCATTCTGTGAGGCAAGTCAAAAAAAAAAAAAAGTTTTCCCATGACTACCTGTATATTTCTTGAATTTTTTATTGTGAAGTTGACTCACAGTAAGTAAAGCAATTAAATGCTTAAGTCAAGATTGACAATGAAAAATTATTTATTCACTATCTGTACTGTTTTTGTAGCAAATCCTTGCTGTTCCCATCCATGCCAGAATCGAGGTGTATGTATGAGTGTAGGATTTGACCAGTATAAATGTGACTGTACCCGAACAGGATTCTATGGTGAAAACTGTACCACACGTAAGTCTGTTATTGAGTGCCCTCCTTTGGAATGGGGTATATACAGTTTTATACAATTTTACAGAATTGTGTCTTATAATGTGTCCCGTTAATTTATTTTTCCTCTCATTGCAGCTGAATTTCTGACGAGAATAAAATTACTCCTGAAACCCACTCCCGACACAGTGCACTACATACTTACCCACTTCAAAGGAGTCTGGAACATTGTCAATAAGATCTCCTTCCTGCGAAATATGATTATGAGATACGTGTTGACGTGTAAGTACAAATCACTTTCTAGGGTTCTCAGCTGCCTTAAAGAAAAATGTACTGTATAAATTTTAGATTTTAAAACTTAATTCAAAACACGTTTAAATATACCATTTTAGTTTGCCTACTATCTTAATGGCCAAAAATATTGACATCTGAATCCCTTGAAATTTCTAAAGTTCTGTCTCACAGACAGAATTCTACTTAAAATACTGCCTGCCTCTGCTGACCTTCACTGTTCTTGACAGTTTGTGAAGGACGCGTGGTCCTGTTTATTGAATGGCTGTGGGGCACAGAATTGCACCCATTAAAATAAATGAATAATTTGGATTGGGGTCGGCAAGCAAGTAACCTTTATTTCTAATGTGAGTGTCAAGCCCAGACATTTTGGTCATGGGCCTCTTGAACAATAAGTGGATGGTTATTTGAAAAAAAATCAAAATGGCTAGACCAAAACATCTTCTGTAAAGAATATATACTTTATCAAAGATGCCTTTTAATGCATCATTCTTTCCTCTTTTTTGAGCACCAGTAGCAGGCTTTAAAGTATGATTGCTTTAAAATAGAGTATCTTTGTATTAATTAAATTTATTCTAGTGCCACTTTGTACAGTATACAATAAAAATGAGCATTGATTTGCCTTGTGGATGGGAACAAATAACATTTCTTTTCCTCTAAAATTTCAGCGAGATCACATTTGATTGAGAGTCCGCCAACTTATAATGTGCACTACAGCTATAAAAGCTGGGAAGCCTTTTCTAACCTGTCCTATTATACCAGAGCTCTTCCTCCTGTGCCCGATGACTGCCCAACACCCCTGGGTGTGAAAGGTGAGTGAGAGGAGACAGCTATATTAACTGTAACTGGGATTGGATTGATACCTAGAAAATTTGACCCCAAACTATGATTATTTGTTAATAAAACCATTTTTTCCCTTCTTATGGATATCTCTGGATATTTTTTGAAATTGTGAGTCCATGTAAACTCTTCCCTGGAAGCAAATAGGCATTTTGCTATGAAAAAGTGAAAATGTTAGTCACTCAACTGTGTCCAACTCTTTGCAACCCCATGGACTGTGGCTAGCCAGGCTTCTATGTCCGTGGAATTCTCCAAGCAAGAGTACTGGAGTGGGTTGCCATTCTTTTCTCCAGGGTATCTTCCAAACCTAGGTATTGAATCTGGGTCTTCTGCATTGCAGGCAGATTCTTTATCATCTGAGCCACCAGGGAAGCCCAGACATTTTGGTATAATGTCATATGTTCTCAAATTCTTTCATTAAAATGGAATTAATACTAGTTAAATTAGATTATTCACTAAGAGGTTGTTCCCCTATATCTTAGAACTTCCATTAATACTATGATCCTGTTCAAAGTTGTATTTTTCCTGTAAGTGAAGAAGACCCTGGTAAATTGACAGTTTATTCTCTGCTTCCTTAAATATATAAATGGGCTCTTATTTTGGCTTTCTCATTTTTTATAGGGAGGAAAGAGCTTCCTGATTCAAAAGAAGTTGTGAAAAAAGTACTTCTAAGAAGAAAGTTCATTCCTGATCCCCAGGGCACAAATCTGATGTTTGCATTCTTTGCCCAGCACTTCACCCATCAATTTTTCAAGACAGATTTTGAGCGAGGACCAGCTTTCACTAAGGGAAAGAACCATGGGGTGAGACAGAGTTAAATGAGAATTTGTAGCAAATCAAGTTCTGTGTGTAAAAACCTTAATGGAGATTCCATTTTATCTCACTGGTTGAGTAAAAAAATACATAACACATACTTACATACATATATACAGATTATTATTTGTAATTTGACTCATATTTTTAGTTTAAAATATTGGATATGCAAGAAAGTTGTCTTCAAAAAAATTTGTTACCTTGATTACGCTGCCTTAAATATTATAAGGTGAGATTTTTGCAGCATTATTATCTTTTGGGTTTCAATAACATAGCTTCAATTAATAAGTATTTTATATCAAAATATTTTCTGCTGCTTTTTAAAAGAAATATATAATTAGAGTGAAAATTTCTGATCCAGGCTCCATATGAGACACATAGGAGACATTTAGATTTATAAGCTATGGGGTTATTTTTAGTGGATAAACAAGTTAATTTATTATTTTGTGGCTATGAAAAAAATGTGTTACTGAAAAAATTTAAAGCAAACTACATCATCACATTATTTAGTAAAAAATACATCCTAGGCATTTTACATAAGAACAACTGCAGTAGCAAATCAAAAATTTTCCATAATCTTCTAGGTGGACTTAAGTCACATTTATGGTGAATCTTTAGAGAGACAGCATAAGCTGCGCCTTTTCAAGGATGGAAAAATGAAATATCAGGTTTGTTCCATTTAAATATTAAGAATTCATTACCACTCACCACCCACCTATGTTCTAAATCTCTAATGATGAAAATTTGTTTCTTACCTCTTCTTACTGATACTTTTTTAGATGATTAATGGAGAGATGTATCCTCCCACTGTCAAAGATACTCAGGTCGAAATGATCTACCCGCCTCATGTTCCTGAACACTTGAAGTTTGCTGTGGGCCAGGAGGTCTTTGGTCTGGTGCCTGGTCTGATGATGTATGCCACCATTTGGCTGCGGGAACACAACAGAGTGTGTGATGTGCTTAAACAAGAGCATCCAGAATGGGGCGATGAGCAGTTGTTCCAGACAAGCAGGCTAATCCTGATAGGTAAGCAAGAAGAGCAAATCACTTAAAGAAAACCCTCTTCCACAAAGAAAACTAACTTGTTTCCTTTGCTTGGGAGGAATATAATACTTGGAGGGTCATGCAGGTACAGTCACCTGCTCCATATTCATTCAGTCCTTCAGCTGGATTGGTCAGACACCTACCTCTCAATGGTGGAGAAGCAAATCTAGATAGGAATGCCAGATGACCAGCTGCATTTCAGTTGCTTGAACATTTGTGAGCAGAAAGCATTCATGTTTTCCATTTTTTATTTGGTGCCTGTAGGAGAAACCATTAAGATTGTGATTGAAGACTACGTGCAGCACTTGAGTGGCTATCACTTCAAACTGAAGTTTGACCCAGAGCTGCTTTTCAACCAACAGTTCCAGTACCAAAACCGTATTGCTGCTGAGTTTAACACGCTCTACCACTGGCATCCCCTTCTGCCTGACGTCTTTCAGATTGATGGCCAGGAGTACAACTATCAGCAGTTTATCTATAACAACTCTGTCTTACTGGAACATGGTGTCACTCAGTTTGTTGAATCATTTACCAGGCAAAGTGCTGGCAGGGTAAGCATTATTAGTGAAAAATAAAAGGACTAGTTGGTAACTAGAATGTCTGCTGCAGAAAAGATTTTTCTTAAACTTACTGAAAGATTAATTATTGCTAGTAATCTTTCCTTGAAATAAGAAGGATATGTAATATATATATTTAATATTATATGATCTTGACTATAATATAATTTTACCATTATAATCTAGATCATAGAAATAATCTATAAATATTCCAAACTTATAGTTTAGGTCTCCACTGATAGCTTCAGTTTACCTACATGGCACTCAAGGGATGTTTTTAAAATAGAAATCTTGGGAATTCCCTGGTGGTGCAGTGGTTAGAATTTCTTGCTCTCACTGCTGAGGGGCTGAGTTCAGTCCCTGGTCAGGGAACTAAAATCCCACAGGGCACTTAGCATGGCCAAAAAAAGAAAAAAAAGAAATCTTACATATGCCTAAAACTCAATTAACATGTTCTACAATTTAATTCATATTCCACAGGTCGCTGGCGGTAGGAATCTTCCGGTTGCAGTAGAGAAAGTATCAAAGGCTTCACTTGACCAGAGCAGAGAGATGAAATACCAGTCTTTTAATGAGTATCGCAAACGTTTTCTGCTGAAGCCCTATGAATCTTTTGAGGAACTTACAGGTGAGAAAGTTTCTAAACGTCTTCAAAGAGCCAAGGGGCAAATGGAAAACAGAAAAGTTGAAAGCAAATTGAGCGAAGGGTAAAACTCTTCATTTTGTCAAAAGTTTGACATTGGTTGCGTCTTTGTCCTTGTCACCCTCACAGGAGAGAAGGAAATGGCTGCAGAGTTAGAAGCGCTCTACGGAGACATAGATGCCATGGAGCTGTATCCCGCCCTTCTGGTAGAGAAGCCCCGTCCAGACGCCATCTTTGGGGAGACCATGGTAGAAGCCGGAGCACCCTTCTCCCTGAAAGGACTTATGGGTAATCCTATATGTTCTCCTGAGTACTGGAAGCCTAGCACTTTTGGTGGAGAAGTAGGTTTTAAAATCATCAACACTGCCTCAATTCAGTCTCTCATCTGCAGTAACGTGCAAGGCTGTCCCTTTACCTCATTCAGTGTTCAAGATGCACACCTCACCAAAACAGTCACCATTAATGCAAGCTCTGCCCACTCTGGACTAGATGACATCAACCCCACAGTCTTACTAAAGGAACGTTCAACCGAACTGTAGACGCCTAGTGGTCATATTTATTTATTTATATGAACTGTTTCTTTTAACTTAATTATTTAATATTTATATGAAACTCCTTGTGTTACTTAACATCTTCTGTTAAGGAGAAAAAGGGGGTCATACTTGTGAAGATTTCCATGTTGATTTTAAAGATGTCGAAGTTTCTTCAAGTTAAAGGGGAAAGCAGTTTTCATTCTTCTGTACAATCCAATGGGAAATGAGTATGACATCTTTTTACTTGAATTTCAACTTATAATAAGAACAAAAGCTAAGTTTGAACATGTAAGTGCTGTGGCAAGATGACAAAATGCTGCACATTTCGACACTGTCAATATTTCCAGGGTGTCTCCTGCGATGCCTGAGAAACAGCTGTCTGCTCACTGGTCCTTTTATGGTCTTCTTTTAGCCATTTGCAGATCAGTTTACTCCGTCTGTTTTGTTTTCCTGGTTTTAAGGTCTGAGTGTGTGTTTTTTGGACTCTGCCTGTACTTTCTTACCTGAATTTAATGCAAGTTTTCAGGAAATCCTCAGCTCAGAACTACTACAAAAGGCCTTTACAAAAACGTATATTCATTTTAAGTGAAAGGCAGAGAACTTTACAAATAAATGATAACCTAATAAAAAGCCCAATACCTTAAAGCCACAGGGGGTTCTTGACACCAAGAAAGTATTCCTATTCTAATTAATAGAATTAATTTAATTAATTCCTCATTTAAAAGCAAATAATTGCTGACCTCATTTAAAAGCAAATAATTGCTGAATAGTTCCCAGGGAGACAATGCTTCTTTTCCACATCTCATTGTCAGTTGACATTTTCTGGTACTGTATATTAATTTATACTGTGTATTAATTTAATTTATTGGGAGCTATTATGGTGGCCCAGAGGTTAAAGCGTCTGCCTCTGATGCGGGAGACCCAGGTTCGATCCCTGGGTCGGGAAGATCTCCTGGAGAAGGAAATGGCAATCCACTCCAGTATTCCTGCCTGGAGAATCCCATGGACGGAGAAGCCTAGTAGGTTACAGTCCACGGGGTCGCAAAGAGTCGGACACGACTGAGCGACTTCACCTCATTATGTCTTCTTAGGATGACTGTTACAAACTGGGTTTAAGGCTCCGGATTACTGTAACATAAATGTTTGGATTAAGATTTGTGAAAACATGTTAGGAATCCGACTCTGGTATATTGAGATGTAAAGTTGGAATTCGTCTTTAAGGTTTACCTACTCACCAGCCCACAGAGAACATTGTCTCATTACCCTGGATTTGCTATAACACTGACAGTGTATACATTGTTGAAGGACTTGTGGATGTTTCATTAATTCATTCACCCCTAACTTTCTGGAGAAACATTCTTTACAAAGCACTGTGGGTCTTAATATTTTAAAATCATGCACTGAAAATCAGTATTTATGTAAATAATTGAAAAAGTATGCCTGTTAGGCAGAGGGAGAAAAATGAAATTTCATTAAAGAGAAATAACTCAGGGGAATTTTCAAGATTTTATGTTTAAATGATTTATGGTTAAGGAAGAGTCAATAGTAGAAGAGCTTGTATTAAAAAACTGTTACCTTCATTGATATTTAAAAAACTGATTTGTTAATATTTGAATGACTGAATCTGGGAATTTGGAATATGTGAGTGTTTTGGTGCCTCAGACTATGTATGATTAAATTAATTTATGTAAACTGTAAGTGTTGAAACAAATACTTGTTTATTTTTGTATTATTTAAAAATTGAAAACCTCTTCTAAAATAAATAAATTTTGACTGTTTCTGTATATCTTTCTCATGAGATGATTTCTGTAAAGCATTATTCTCCCATCTCTTCCAAACCGGTCTGGCCCTTAGTAAAATGGTTCTACCCTCCATCATATAGAGGTCTTAAGGTCACTGTTATAATCTCTCATACATGGAAACACTGTGTTAGAAAATGGGTGCTTTGTCCTACAGAAGAGAGATAGTAACAAACTTATTTTCATTGCCTAATCTTAGAAGTAGGGAAAAAAGTACACAAAAGGCAAAGAATAAGGCAAAGCTGCTAAGGAGGTACAGAATTTAAAAGAAAGTTGAAAGAAGGAGAGATTAAGTTCAGTTGGGTGAATCATTGATACCAGGTTCATTGGCTCTGTCATTTGCTACTCTTGACATCTTGGTGATTTCAATATCCACAAGGACTGCATGTTTAACATCCTGCCTGGGGTCTCTTGTCTTCTAGTGTTGCCTTCTTCCATATTTCCTATGATCCTACAGACTTTGATCTCATCATTAATTACATGATGAGATGTAATGGTACATCTAATGTAATGTACCAAATGGTACATTTGGAAATGTACCATTTCCAAAATCTTCATTTCAATCATCTTTTACTACCAGCACTTGCAGCTCACATGTTTTAGTACTCACGCTCCAACATCTAACTTCAGCTTCACTGAACCTATTGATTCACCAAACCTTATCACCTCCTATCTCCTCATTTCCTTCCTTATGCATCTAACTCAGATTCCATTGTCCATCTTGAGACTCATTCCCTCATCTCTTGGTCTACTCTCCATTGTATGTAACTGACACAACTTAATTTCAGCCATAAACAGATTATTTGACTTCTCAGTAGCATTCAACACAAATGTCTATAGCGTCTTTACTGTAAGAGTTTTTTTTTTTTTTGGCTTCATGGTTTTATACTCTCCTCATCTTTCTCCCCTTCCATAAAGAGTTATGATTGGGTTGTTTATTTTTAAAGCTCTTCATACACTGTGTGTGGTGTGTGTGTGTGCTCAGTCACTCAGTTGTGTCTGATTCTTTGCAACCCCATGAACTGTAGCCCTCCAGGCTCCTCTGTCCATGGGATTTCCCAGGCAACAATATTGGAGTGGGTTGCCATTTCCTCCTCCAAGGGATCTTCCTGACCAGGGGTTGAACCTGCATCTCCTGCATTGGCTGGTGGATTCTTTACCTCTGATCCACCTGGGAAACCCTCATCATCACTATAAATTAAAGTGTCCTGATTCCTCTTTCTCTTCCTTATCTGTACTCTTCCAGGTTAATCCCATCCAAGTTTATAAACTGAACCACTAATTAATCACTCTCAGATTTGTTTCTAGAACCAATCTCTGTCAATTAACAACTCAAATTCATATATTTAGTGGCTTATTTTATATCTCTGCCCTTTCAGCAACACATACTCCAAATAATAATCATTCAATATTAAAGACACCACTATTGCCTAGTTTTCAAGCAAAAGCATCTCTTTCCTTCACACTCATAGCCAGTCCAGCAGCAAATCTGTTGTCTATATTCCTGCACACAAATCTTAAATCTGTCACTTTCCATCCAACTCCATGGCAATCAACCTAATCGATGTAATAATCTCTTAATTGGTGTTCTCTATTCTTGAATCATTCTAAATCACTGTCATAGCATGAGAGTGATCATTTTCAGACAGAAATCATATCATGCCCCTTCGCTTGTTTGAAATCTTCTCAGTTCAGTTCGGTCACTTAGTCATTCCGACTCTGTGACCCCATGGACTGCAGCATGCCAGGCTTCCCTGTGGATCACCAACACCCAGAATTTACTCAAACTCATGTCCATCAAGTCGGTGATGCCATCCAACCATCTCATCCTCTGTTGTCCCCTTCTCCTTCCACTTTCAATCTTTCCCAGCATCAGGGTTTTTCCAATGAGTCAGTTCTTCACATCAGGTGGCCAAAGTATTGGAGCTTCAGCTTCAGCATCAGTCCTTCCAATGAATATTCAGGACTGATTTCCTTTAGGATAGACTGGTTGGATCTCCTTGCTGCCCAAGCTACTCTCAAGAATCTTCTCTAACACCACAGTTCAAAACATCAATTCTTCAGCACTCAGCTTGCTTTATAGTCCAACTCTCACATCCATACATGACCACTGGAAAAATCACAGCTTTGATCAGATGGACCTTTGTTGGCAAAGTAATGTCTCTGCTTTATAATATTCTGTCTAGGTTGGTCATAACTTTTCTTCCAAGAAAATCTTCTGATGATTTCCTATTCCACAATGGATAAATCTAAACTTATCCTATGTACTTAGTGATCTATCCCTGCCTATATCAGTCATGTCTACTACGATTTTCCACCCTCGTTCACTTTGGAAAATAGTTTGGGAGTCCCTTCTAAAACAAAAATGAATCATTTACAATATGTATTAGCTTTATATTTAAGCTGTTAACAAATTACCACAAATTTACTAGCTGAAAACAGCACAAATTCATTACCTACGGTTTCGGAGGTCAGAAGTAAGAATAAGTCTGGTGAGTTAAAATCAAACTGTGAGCAGCACTGTGTTTCTTCTGGAAGCTCTAGGGAAGAATCTGTTCCTCACCTTTCCCAGCTTCTAGAAGCCACTTGCAATTCCTTGGTTCAGGTCTCTTTATCCTCAAAGCCAGCAGGGTAGCATCTTCAAATATCTGTGACTCTGACCATTTTGCCTCTTTCTCATTAAGGCCCTTTTGATTGTTTTGAGCCCATGAAGATAATCAAGGAAATTCTTCCCTCCTCAAAATCCTTGATATATTTGCATATACAAAGTCCCTTTTGTCACATAAGGCAATATATTCACAGATTCTAAGGATTGGGCCTGGACATCTTTGGAGGGCCATTATTTTTTCTATCATATCATATAATCTAGCCAATGATCTCTTGGGTATTTACACTAGAAAAATAAAACCTATATTCGTGCAAAAATCTGTTGAACACAAAAATAGCTAAAAGCTGGAAATTATCCAAGTGTCCTTTAATAGGTTAATGGTTAAATAAAATGTGGCAAACTGGTGTATCTATACCATGGAGTACTACACAAAACAAACAAATGAAACTATTGATACACATAATAATTTTGATGGAACACAAGGGAATTATGCTGAGTGTAAAAAAAACAATCTTTAAAAGTTACCTATGGTAAGAATCTATTTATATAACATTTTTTAACTAACAAAAGTATAAGGATGGAGAATTGATTAGTTGTTACCAGATTAGGAATGGTGGGATGGGTAGCTATGGCTATAAAGGGGTAGCATGAAAGCTTTGTTCTGGGATAAATGAAACTCTCATAAATTACTGATGATAGTGTAAAAGATTATAGCCATTTTGCAAGCCACTCTGGCAGTTTATATAAAGTTAAACATACCCTATGTCCAGCAATTTTACTTCCAGCTACCTACCTAAGAAAAATGAAGAATATATGTGTACATAGAAGACTTAAGACTGTCTGTGGCCGCTCTTCCAAAAAATTGCAGAGGGTGGAAAGATCCCAAACTCATTTTACAAGGCCACCATCATCCTGATACCAAAATAAGACAAAGATACTACATACACAAAAAAAATTGCAGACCAATATCACTCTTGAACACAGATGCAAAAATACTCAGCAAAATTCTAGCAAAGAGAATCCAACAACACATTAAAAGAATCATACACTAGGATCAAGTGGAGTTTATCCCAGGGATGCAAGAATTCTTCAATATATGCAAATCAATAAATATGATACACCAAATCAACTAACTGAAAGATAAAAACCATATGATCATCTCCATACATGCAGAGAAAGCTTTTGACAAAATTCAACACCCATTTATGATTAAAAAAAAAAAAACTCTCCAGAAAATGGGCATATAAGGAACCTACCTCAACATATTAAAGCCCATATATGACAAACCCACAGCAAACATTATTCTCAATGGTAAAAAACTGAAAGCATTTACTCTAAGATTAGGAGCAAGACAAGGGTGCCCACTCTCACCACTATTATTCAATATAGTTTGGAAGTCCTAGCCATGACAATCAGAGAAGAAAAAGAAATAAAAAGAATCCAGATAGGAAAAGAAGTAAAACTCTCACTGTTTGTAGATGACATGATACTATTCATAAAAAATCCTTAAGATGCCACCAGAAAATTACTAGAACTAATCAATGAATTAGTAAAGTTGCAGGATACAAAATTAATACACAGAAATCCCTCGCATTCCTATACATGACCAATGAAAAATCAGAAAGAGAAATTAAGGAAACAATTCCATTTAACATTGTAACAAAAAGAATAAAGTACCTAGGAATAAATATATCTAAAGAGACAAAAGACCTGTATGCAGAAAACTATGCATGCATGCATGTTAAGTCGCTTGAGTCGTGTGTGCGATTCTGTGCAACCCCGTGGACTGTAGCCCGCCAGGCTCCTCTGTCTGTGGGATTCTCCAGGCAAGAATACTGGAGTGGGTTGCCATTTCCTTCTCCAGGGGATCTTCCTGACCCAGGAATCGAACCCTGGTCTCCTGCATTGCAGACATATTCTTTACTGACTGAGCTATGAGGGAAGCCCTGAAGACAGTATGGTACTGGCACAAAAACAGAAATATAGACCAATGGAACAAGACAGAAAGCCCGAGATAAACCCACACACCTATGAGCACCTTATCTTGGACAAAGCAGGCAAGAATATACAACCTTTTCAATAACTGGTGGTGGGAAAACTGGACAGTTACAAACAGAAGAATGAAATCAGAATACTTCCTAACACCATATACAAAAATAAACTCAAAATGGATTAAAGACAAATGTAAGGCCGGAAACTAAAAAAACTTGAAGACAAGAGGCAGAACACTCTTTGACATAAATTGCAGCAAGATTCTCTTTGACTCACTTCCTAGAATAATGAAAATAAAAACAAAAATAAACAAATGGGACCTAATTAAAAGTAAAGCTTTTTTATAGCAAAGGAAACTATAGACAAGATGAAAAGATAACCCTTAGAAGGGGATAAAATAATTGCAAATGAAGCAATGATAAAGGGTTAATCTCCAACATATATAAGCAGCCCATAGAGGTTAATATCAGAAAAACAAACAACCCAATCAAAAAATGGGCAAAAGACCTGAACAGACTTTTCTCCAAAGAAGATATACAGATGGCCAATATACACATGAAAAGATGCTCAACATCTCTCATTATTAGAGAAATGCAAATCAAAGCTATGATGAGGTATCACCTCATACCAGTCAGAATGTCCATCATCATAAAATCTACAAGCAATAAATTCTGGAGAGGATGTGAAGAAAAGGGAAACTTCTTGCACTATTGGTGGAAATGTAAGTTGATACAGCCAGTATGGAAAACAGTATGGAGATTCTTTTTAAAAAACTAGGAATAAATCTACCAGATGACCCAACAATCCCACTACACCCTGAGAAAACCACAATTCAAAAATACACCTGTACCCCAATATTCATTGCAGCACCATTTACAATAGCCAGTACATGGAAGCAGCCTAAATGTCCATCAACACATGAATGTATAAAGAAGTTGTGGTACATATATACAAATGAACATTACTCAGCCATGAAAAAGAACAACTGCTAATAAGTTGAACGGAGGTGGATGAACCTGAAGCCTGTTATACAGAGTGACAGATGTCAAAAGAGATAAACAAATATCTTATATTAATTCATATATATATGGAACCTTGAAAAATGGTACTAATTAATCTATTTATATGGAAGGGATGGAGATGCAGACGTAGAGAAGGGACTTGTGGACACAGTGGGCAAAGGAGGGTGGGATGAGTTGAGAAAGTAGCATTAACATATGTGCACTGCCATGAGTAAAATGGATAGCTAGTGGGAAGCTGCTATATACCACAGGGAACCCAGCCTGGTGCTCTGTGACAACCTAGAGGAGTGGGATGGGGAGGGGGTGGGAGGAAGGCTCAAGAGGGAGGAGATATATATATATATACACACACACATACACACACGGGCTTCCCTGGTGGCACAGAGGTTAAAGCTTCTGCCTGCAATGTGGGAGACCTGGGTTCGATCCCTTGGTCAGGAAGATGCCCTGGAGAAGGAAATGGCAACCCACTCCAGTATTCTTGCCTGGAGAATCCCATGGATGGAGGAGCTTGATGGGCTACAGTCCACGGGTCGCAAAGAGTCGGACACGACTGAGCGACTTCCATTCACTTCACTTCATATATGAGCGCCGGTGGCTGCGACGACGTGCAGAGCGCGGCTGAGAGGAGCTACCCCACGTCCGAGGTCAGGGGCGGCAGCTGAAAGGAGTTATCCCCTGTCCAAGGTCAGGGGCGGCAGCCTAGAGGAGCTACCCCTGCCCGAGACCAAGGGGCGGCGGTCGCAACCCCACGTCCAAAGAGCAGTGGCTGCGCGGGCGCCAGAGGGCTTAGAGGAGCTATTCCACGTTGAAGGTCGGGAGGGGCAGCAGTGAGGAGATACCCCTCGTCCAAGGAAAGGAGCAGCAGCTGTGCTTTGCTGGAGCAGCCGTGAAGAGATACCCCATGTCCAAGGTAAGAGAAACCCAAGTAAGACAGTAGGTGTTGCAAGAGGGCATCAGAGGGCAGACACACTGAAACCACACTCACAGAAAACTAGTCAATCTAATCACACTAGGCCCACAGCCTTGTCTAACTCAATGAAACTAAGCCATGCCCTGTGGGGCAACCCAAGACAGGCGAGCATGGTGGAGAGGTCTGACAGAACGTGGTCCACTGGAGAAGGGAATGGCAAACCACTTCAGTATTCTTCCCTTGAGAACCCTATGAACAGTATGAACAGGCAAAATGATAGGATACTGAAAGAGGAACTCCCCAGGTCAGTAGGTGCCCAATATACTACCGTAGATCAGTGGAGAAATAACTCCAGAAAGTATGAAGGGATGGAGACAAAGCGAAAACAATACCCAGTTGTGGATGTGATTGGTGATAGAAGCAAGGTCCAATGCTGTAAAGAGCAATATTGCATAGGAACCTGAATGTCAGGTCCATGAATCAAGGCCAATTGGAAGTGGTCAAACAAGAGATGGCAAGGGTGAACGTTGACATTCTAGGAATCAGCGAACTAAAATGGACTGGAATGGGTGAATTTAACTCGGATGACCATTATATCTACTACTGCGGGCAGGAATCCCTCAGAAGAAATGGAGTAGCCATCATGGTCAACAAAAGAGTCCAAAATGCAGTACTTGGATGCAATCTCAAAAACGACAGAATGATCTCTGTTCGTCTCCAAGGAAAACCATTCAATATCACAGTTATCCAAGTCTATGCCCCAACCAGTAATGCTGAAGAAGCTGAAGTTGAA
>SJYT01077501.1:151736-236610 GCA_006410635.1 Cephalophus harveyi
GCTTTCAGAAAACGAAGATCGTGGCATCTGGTCCCATCACTTCATGGGAAATAGATGGGGAAACAGTGTCAGACTTTACTTTGGGGGGCTCCAAAATCACTGCAGATGGGGACTGCAGCCATGAAATTAAAAGACGCTTACTCCTTGGAAGAAAAGTTATGACCAACCTAGATAGCATATTCAAAGGCAGGGACAATACTTTGCCAACAAAGGTCCGACTAGTCAAGGCTATGGTTTTTCCTGTGGTCATGTATGGATGTGAGAGTTGGACTGTGAAGAAAGCTGAGAGCCGAAGAATTGATGCTTTTGAACTGTGGTGTTGAAGAAGACTCTTGAGAGTCCCTTGGATTGGAAGGAGATCCAACCAGTCCATTCTGAAGGAGATCAGCCCTGGGATTTCTTTGGAAGGAATGATGCTGAAGCTGAAACTCCAGTACTTTGGCTACCTCATGTGAAGAGTTGACTCGTTGGAAAAGACTGATGTTGGGAGGCATTGGGGGCAGGAGGAGAAGGGGATGACAGAGGATGAGATGGTTGGATGGCATCACTGACTCAATGGACCTGAGTCTGAGTGAACTCTGGGAGTTGGTGATGGACAGGGAGGCCTGGCGTGCTGCCATTCATGGGGTTGCAAAGAGTCGGACATGACTGAGTGACTGAACTGAACTGATATACACACATATAGTTATGACTGATTTGTGTTGTTGTACAGCAGAAACCAACACAACATTGTAAAGCAATTATCATCCAGTTAAACAAATTTTAAATAAAGAAATAGAACAGATAACATAAAGAAGTACTTAAGATAATTTACAGCATGATGGCCATAGCTGCCTTGCTGTATGATATATATGAAAGTTCTTAAGAAATGAATCCTAAGAATTCTCTTCAGGAAGCATCAGAATCTGCTCTTCTGCATGGCAGTGGCAAAGAGTAAGTTTCAGATGGAAGCTTGGCCATGGTTTTGATTTTGATAGGGAAATTAAAATGAAGACGAGAGCAGGCCTTTGACTGATTTCTGAACCTGCCTGGACTACATACCTGCCTGCAAACACACCAATTGTTACCAGAAAGTCAAGAGGCACTTTAGATAAGAGAGCAAGTGGATATTGGATTTTCTTGAGCCCTTAGAGGCCTGGCCAGCCCCCTGGGGTCCAGAAAATCTGGTGACTTTCATCCAGAAAATCCAGATGAAACAAATAGCTTTGTAAATGTTAAAGAAAAATCAGAGCTGCCTCTTTGCATGCAGACTGATGATATCAGTTTAGAATTATAATCGGGAGCCCCAAAACTGAAATTTGAAGTCTCATCCCAACCCCCAGTTGGGACTCCAGATTGCTGTTAACAAGGGACTCCTCACTGCTGTTTAAGTCTGGACGTTGCTCAGTCAAATTTGATGATGTATGTGCCACTACTTTTCTTTCTTCTTTTGATTTCTCTTCTTTTAATGACTGTATATTGAAATTAAGTCAGTCAATCCTTTATTAAATATTGAAATTGTTCAAAACAAAACAAAAAACTTTGTCAATCAAGAGACTTACCAGTGCTCAAACTGCCTTTTATTTTTCTTTTAGAGATATGAAGAAATAGCTAACAAGGAATGTCAATGAAATGCAAATCTCCTATATTTGAATGCAGTTACTATCATATCTTTCAGTTTTCTTCTTATCAGGAGAAAACTGATACCTTTCTCTCCCTCTCTCCTTTTTTTTAGGTTCCATTATTTAAATGTAACTGCGTTGAATCCATTTGACTTCCCTCACATAACTTAACAAAACAACAATGTAAAACACACATTCACACATGATTAAGTCCTCAGAATCTGCCTTCTTCTATAAGGCTCAGCTCCATCACTCAAGGTAGGATGCTACCTAATTTTTCTATTCCTCCTGCTAAAAACATGTGGACTAATCTTTATATTCTTAGATGTACAACACACTGTGATTATGTGATTTTGATTGAATTTGTTGATTTTCCACGTATGTAGACTATTTTTCTAGATGAATGAGAGCTCCTAGCCACTCTGTTTGGATACAGAGTTTACCACGTGAGAGCTTAAGGAAAGATTCGGAATGGGCCATCTAATTCCTTATAAATGGAAATGTTCCTGGCATCTCATAACCAATTACTGCATATAGAAGTAAATACATATCACTTTCATGAAAGTAGGTTATTTAATAATCACAATAAAGAGTAATGAAAAATAAAAGCAAATCAATGAGGAATGAAAATAATTGTAATAAACTTCATGTGCTAAAGCTGGCATACTTTAATCACAAGAAAGCATTTGAAGATCTCTCTTTGAAAAGCAGTTTTTTTTCTTTAACTTTTTTCTTTTTTTGACTGCACTGCACAGCTTGTGGGATTTTAGTTCCCTGACCAGGGATCAAACCTGAGCCCTCAATAGTGAAAGCAAAGAGTCCTAACCACTGGATCACCAGGGAATTCCTGAAAGGCAGTTTCTTCTTGATTAGGGTGCTTGCTGATAACCTGGTAATTAGGAAGATGAAGAAAATAGAAAAGTAAATAAACACACATCTCAAAATTGAAATCTAAGTGAAATGTGGTTGTTACATATTTTACATTATGTGAATGATCACTTTAGTAATCAAGAAACTGCTGCTTATCATTTTAAAAACGGGTCCCTTTTTGTTCCTTTACTTTACTTCATTCCACAGATATGGATATAGATAGGGAA
The DNA here is from genome assembly GCA_006410635.1 of Cephalophus harveyi. Lineage (NCBI taxonomy): Eukaryota > Metazoa > Chordata > Mammalia > Artiodactyla > Bovidae > Cephalophus > Cephalophus harveyi. The sequence goes on from SJYT01077501.1 coordinate 154,435, forward strand.
TTCCCTGGCAATGCTGTGGTTAAGACTCCAAGCTCTCACTGCTGAGGGCCCAGGTCTGATCCCCTGGTCAGAGAAATAAGATCTCACAAGCTGTGTGGTGTAACCAAAAAAATATAGATAGGTAGATAGACAGCGTTGACAAATGTTATAACTTGCCTAATAATTATATTTTAACAACTTAATATCATAGACTTAGGATATTCAGGGCTGCTTGTTTCCTTTTTTTTTTTTTTAAGTCACTCAGTCGTGCCTGACTCTTTGCGACCCCATGGATAGTAGCCTGCACCAAGCTCCTCCGTCCGTGGGATTTTCAAGGCAAGGGTACTGGAGTGGGTTGCCATTTCCTTCTCCAGCTTTTTCCATAGTTGAAGATGAAAAAGTGATTTAAAAAATTACAGTTGTCCCCCAACTTGACCTCCAATTTCAGTGTATTACTAAGGACTCAAGTTTTTGCAGAGCTTAGCCACAGTCTGGGTTTGAAGCAGAGGGAAGCAGTTTAAGATGAATAGTAAACAGTTTGGAAAATCATTCTGTTTTTTAATTTTTAATCCAGACAAAAAGCACTACTTCTGTGGATCCTCACTAAATACTGTTGGCATTCAAAAGTAATCAGATTGCTCTAACTATAATAATTAATTTAAAGGCCTTAGATTAAGTAGAATGTATTACTATTTCAGCATTCTACATTATGTTACTCAGAAAAATAAATGGCCAAATTGCCTGTAAGATTAATTCATGAAGGAAATTCAGAAAATAGATTGCTTTTTTGAGAAAACAACACAAAAGGTTATCTTCTGTTTACTTTCCAACTTCCTTCCTAAAAGACTCATCACTGAAACCAAACGGAAGTTTGAGATTCGAGTTGGTCATGTGTCTCAGCCTCTAGTGTTTTAACTTCTCTTTCTTCTGCAGCTTCGTTCAAGTGGACTCTGTCCAGACAGCAGGCACTTGCTGTTTCATGTTCCTGATTGTTCCTAATAGATGATGTGAAGCATCGTAGTGTGACTTCCCCTGGTTATTACTCAATATCTGTTTAAGATGGCAACATTCACAAAACGCAGGGTGGGGTCTGTACATGCTCTTGAAAAAGTGGAAAACATTATAATCTGAAAGAAGCAAAGAAGAATGGCCAATGGATAAACAATCTTTCCTCAAACAAAACAATATTTAGAAATGATGCAAATGAAGAATGTTCCTTTTACCCACATCCTGAAATCTACCATGTATGTTTTTTTGTAACATTATCATGGTATATATGTGTGTGTGTGTGTGTGTGTGTGTGTGTGTGTATCTTAGACTCAACATCGCTATTGAGAAATATTTTAAATATTGAGTTATCTGAAATGCTCTTTAAAGATGGAAGATGCCTCCTTCAGAGAGAAAAAGGGAGAAAAGCATTTGAATGTTAGAAACAATGTAATTGTATTAAAACCTCCAACTTAGAAGAGGCTAACACCAAATAGATTGATGTACACTCCCTTTTCTCATATTAATTCTCTTTATTCATCTAAAAAAATGATATATATTATAAATATTCTTAATAAGGTGAAGTCATATAAATAGGTTCATTTAGAATATGACTTCTACTCTATATTTAGAAATCTATAACATCATTTGAAATAAAGTTACGTCCTTGGAAATTATAAAACAATTGTGAATTTCTAAGCTAAACTACTTAATTTAGGTATTACAAGTCAAGAATAGGACTTTTTACATTCTTGAGGATATTAGCATGGTGGTGGACTGGCTAGATGCTTGCAGATAGGATGGGCTTGGGAGCTGGACAAATATGAGTTCTGTTCCTTTCTAGCAATGTGGTTAATAAGAGCCCTATATTCTTCATCATTCAAAGGTAAAATGGGAATCGTGATACCTACTGCATTCCTGGGGCTTCCCTGGTGGCTCAGACAGAAAAGAGTCTGCCTGCAATGCAGGAGACCTGAGTTCCATCCCTGGGCTGGGAAGATCCCCTGGAGAAGGACATGGCAACCCACTCCAGTATTCTTGCCTGGAGAATTCCACAGACAGGGGAGCCTAGAAGACTATAGCCCATGGGTTGCAAAGGGTCAGACATGACTGAGTGACTAACACGCACACTGTATTCCTAGCCCAGGACTGACATACAATTCAAGGAAGCAAGTTTTATTTTTCTATTTCAAGCCATAACTCAAGGCAAATTACTTTGTAGGTTTTCATTTCTCTGAGTGAGTGAGTGAGTGAAAGTCACTCAGTTGTGTCCAACTCTTTGGGACTCCATGGACTATATAGTCCATGGAATTTTCTAGGCCAGCATACTGAAGTGGGTACCCTTTCCTTTCTCAGTGTGTGTGTGTGTGTGTGTGTGTGTGTGTGTGTATCTTAGACTCAACATCGCTATTGAGAAATATTTTAAATATTGAGTTATCTGAAATGCTCTTTAAAGATGGAAGATGCCTCCTTCAGAGAGAAAAAGGGAGAAAAGCATTTGAATGTTAGAAACAATGTAATTGTATTAAAACCTCCAACTTAGAAGAGGCTAACACCAAATAGATTGATGTACACTCCCTTTTCTCATATTAATTCTCTTTATTCATCTAAAAAAATGATATATATTATAAATATTCTTAATAAGGTGAAGTCATATAAATAGGTTCATTTAGAATATGACTTCTACTCTATATTTAGAAATCTATAACATCATTTGAAATAAAGTTACGTCCTTGGAAATTATAAAACAATTGTGAATTTCTAAGCTAAACTACTTAATTTAGGTATTACAAGTCAAGAATAGGACTTTTTACATTCTTGAGGATATTAGCATGGTGGTGGACTGGCTAGATGCTTGCAGATAGGATGGGCTTGGGAGCTGGACAAATATGAGTTCTGTTCTTTTCTAGCAATGTGGTTAATAAGAGCCCTATATTCTTCATCATTCAAAGGTAAAATGGGAATCGTGATACCTACTGCATTCCTGGGGCTTCCCTGGTGGCTCAGACAGAAAAGAGTCTGCCTGCAATGCAGGAGACCTGAGTTCCATCCCTGGGCTGGGAAGATCCCCTGGAGAAGGACATGGCAACCCACTCCAGTATTCTTGCCTGGAGAATTCCACAGACAGGGGAGCCTAGAAGACTATAGCCCATGGGTTGCAAAGGGTCAGACATGACTGAGTGACTAACACGCACACTGTATTCCTAGCCCAGGACTGACATACAATTCAAGGAAGCAAGTTTTATTTTTCTATTTCAAGCCATAACTCAAGGCAAATTACTTTGTAGGTTTTCATTTCTCTGAGTGAGTGAGTGAGTGAAAGTCACTCAGTTGTGTCCAACTCTTTGGGACTCCATGGACTATATAGTCCATGGAATTTTCTAGGCCAGCATACTGAAGTGGGTACCCTTTCCTTTCTCTAGGGGATCTTCACAACCTAGGAATCAAACCCAGGTCTCCCACATTGCAGGCAGATTCTTTAACAGCTGAGCCACCAGGGAAGCCCAAGAATACTGGAGTAGGTAGCCTATCCTTTCTCCAGTGAATCTTCCCGACCCAGGAATCAAACTGGGACTTCCTGCCTTGCAGGTGGTTTCTTTATCAACTCAGCTATCAGGGAATCATATAATAAATATATTGATAATAATACCACATTGAAAATAATAACAGAGAAAGTGAAAATAACTTGATGTTCTAAAATTGGCTTTCTGTGACATCAAGAACTAGGAATCTCTCTGGACTTCATTTGCTTCAGTTATACTATAAGAAGTTTTAGAGAGGGCTACATAATTCCTCTTCTTATATATGACTACTAAATTAACTTAATATCCACACATCCTGTGGTAACTCAATATAGTTCTTTGCTTCTCAATTGGTTTACAGCTCAGCAAAGGTCTACCCTGATATGCCATGATACAAAGCATTAATTAGGGCATTTAAAAAAATTTTTTAGCTGTGTTAGGCAGAATCATGTCCCCTACCCAAAGCTGTCTGGGTTCTAACTCTTGGAATTTGTCATATAACAACATGGAATAAAAGCTGCAAAGAAAATTATTTTGCTAATCATCTGACCTTAAACCAAAGAGTTCATCCTGGATTACCCAATGTAATCATAACAGTAACTCAAAAGGGTTCCTAAATATGAAAGAGGAAGACAGAAGGCTCATTGACAGGGTGATGCAATGTGAGAAAGATTTAACTGGCTATTAGTAGTTTTGAAGATGAAAGCGGCCAGGGAAGCAAGAATGTGGGCAGCCTCTAGGAGGTGGAAAAGGGCAAGAATACGTGTTCTCCCCTAGAGCTCCCACAAAGGAATGCACACCTCGATTTTAGCCAATGTGGCCAGTTTAGGACTTCTGAACTACAGAACTAAAAATAATGAATTTGTATTGTTAAGTTTAGGTGAGCTGTTACAGCAGCAATAGGAGATTAATACAGTAGCTAATGTAAGCAAGAGAACTCATTGGGAGTGATGAGACCAACCTCCCATAATGGCAAGTATGTGTAAATCACTCAACACAGATACAAGCAACAAATCATATGGTGTCTTTTCAGCTCTGTTTCCTTCTACTGTATGATAATGCTACAGTCCTTCTCAGACCTGCTTACAGCATTCCCAATAGACTGGCAGGTATATGCTTTTTGCTTCAGTGCCCTTACGACTTGGGTTTCCCTGGTGGCTCAGATGGTAAAGAATCTGCCTGCAATGTGGGAGACCTAGGTTTGATCTCTGGGTTGGGAAGATCCCCTGGAGAAGGGAATGGCTACCCACTCCAGTGTTCTTACCTGGAGAATTAATTCCATGGGCAGAGGAGCCTGGGGAGCTACAGTCATGGGGTCACAGAGAGTTGGATGTAACTGTGCGACTCACCCTTTTGCTTTTTTCCCTTGTGACTTACTTCTCTTAGGTCTTGTCTTATGCATTTACCTTAAGTGCAGTCTTTTAAGCCCTAAAGTCATCACAGTATTTCTTCAGAGATTTTCCTTTTTTGAATTTTCTCTGCAAATACTAGCAATAGAGTGATTCATTATCTTTCTTGCCTGTGTGCTCACACTGTGCACGATCTCTGTTGGGCTCACTCTAGTCTATATTGTGTGTGAATTCAGTTCAGTTCAGTTCAGTACAGTCGCTCAGTCGTGTCCGACTCTTTGTGACCCCATGAATCGCAGCACGCCAGGCCTCCCTGTTCATCACCATCTCTCGGAGTTCACTCAGACTCACATCCATCGAGTCAGTGATGCCATCCAGCCATCTCATCCTCGGTCGTCCCCTTCTCCTCCTGCCCCCAATCCCTCCCAGCATCAGAGTCTTTTCCAATGAGTCAACTCTTCGCATGAGGTGGCNGCAATCTTGATTCCAGCTTGTGTTTCTTCCAGTCCAGCGTTTCTCATGATGTACTCTGCATATAAGTTAAATAAGCAGGGTGACAATATACAGCCTTGACGCACTCCTTTTCCTATTTGGAACCAGTCTGTTGTTCCATGTCCAGTCCTAACTGTTGCTTCCTGACCTGCATACAGATTTCTCAAGAGGCAGGTTAGGTGGTCTGGTATTCCCATCTCTTTCAGAATTTTCCACAGTTTATTGTGATCCACACAGTCAAAGGCTTTGGCATAGTCGATAAAGCAGAAGTAGATGTTTTTCTGGAACTCTCTTGCTTTTTCCATGATCCAGCGGATGTTGGCAATTTGATCTCTGGTTCCTCTGCCTTTTCTAAAGCCAGCTTGAACATCAGGGAGTTCACGGTTCACGTATTGCTGAAGCCTGGCTTGGAGGATTTTGAGCATTACTTTACTAGCATGTGAGATGAGTGCAATTGTGCGGTAACTGGAGCATTCTTTTGTGTGAATTAGAGGGAGATTTAAAAGGAGGATGTGTAATTTTCTTCCTGGAATTAAAACTGAAAATGAAAGCCTCCACTTGCAAAATAAGTGGAACATCACCAGAATTCTTTTTTTACCCAACACAATGTCAGTTCAGAATAAGGAAAAAACAAAACTGGTCAGCTACTTCATGCCCAATATCCTACAGCTTTAATAAAATCTAGAAGGATAAATTGGGAGTTATCATGGTATGGTGAAAAGAAAAAAATACTAGTTTTGGAGTCAGCAAAACTTGTATGTTCAACAATTATGTTCCTCTTCAGTTCTTCCGTATCATTTTTTCTCTTTTAGTAAGTCTTTATTACAGAATTGTGACATTCATTTTTTCATTCTTAGCATGAAGCTCACTACTGGGAAACACCCTTATTGGTTTTTGATTGAATGGATATACCTAATTTAGCACAGAAAGGAACTTTTGAGTGAGAAAACTGTCACTCTGATAGGATACAGAAATCCACTGCTTAGTAGATGGGCACTTTTGCTATCATAGATTATTTTGAGAATCTTATAAAAGTTAAACACCTAAAACAAAAAATAACACAATAACACAATAATTATCATAAAACTTCAGATAGTTCTTAAATTTTTGAACATGATCCAAATTAAAAAACTACAGCAGTGGATTCTCCTGCAGTAAAATAAAAGGGAATTAGTAACAACTTGGAAAAAATTGAAGAGAATTACATAACAAAAGAGGGTAGTAATGTCATAGAAAGAACTTTCAATTGAGAATCAAGTAAGTAAGAGATCCAGTTTTACCAAGAATTTATTTAATCAAATTATTTAAAACATTTTGATAGAAAACATCAAAGAGAACTTCCCTGGCATTCCGGCAGTTAAGACTGCTTCCAATGCAGGGTGTGTGGGTTCAATGTCTGATCAGGGAACTAAGATCCTACATGCCATGTGGCCAAAAATTTTAAAGTTAAATTAAATTTTAAAAAATCAGTAGAAGGGTTAATCGTAACACTAGGTCTCTTTCCATCTTTTTCTAACACTTTATTGATCTGTTTCTACTTTATAAAATTAGGGTGTTGGTGATATGGGTTAAATGTTTGTGTCCCTCCAAATTTCACATGTTGAACTTCTAATCCAAGTATGGATGAATTTACTTCTCAGGAAGTAATTAAGTTTAAATGAGGTTATAAAGTGAGGGTCCCAGATAGTACCTACTGTACAGATCAAGGAACAATATTCGATATCCTATGATAAACCACCATGGAAAAGAATATTTAAAAGAGAATATAAATATATGTATAACTGAATCACTTTGTTGTACAGCAGAAATTAACACAACTTCATAAGTCAACTATACTTCAACAAAAAAAGAAGTCAGGGCCCTGATCTGATAGTATGACTATCCTTGTAAGAAAAGACACTACATTTGGTACAGTCAGACAATAGAACATTATTCAGCACTAAAATGAAATGAGTTATCAAGCATGAAAAGACATGGAGTAATCTTAAATGCATATTACTAAGCAAAAATGACTTTCTATAAGCCAGGAAGAGACCTTTTATCAGAAATCAAATTTTCCAGCACCTTGATCTTGGATTTCTCAACCTTCAGAACTGCAAGAAATAAATTTATGTTGTTTAAACCACCTAGACTGTGGAATTTTCTTATTTTTACTTTTTGGTTGCATCAGGTCTTAGTCATGGCGTGCAGATTTTCCCTGGGTCATGTGGGATCTTTCCATGCAGCTCACAAGCTTAGTTGTCTCCACCTCCCCACCCACTCCCAGCTCGCAGGATCTTAGTCCCAAGACCAGCAATTGAACCTCCATCCCCTGAATTGCAAGGCAGAGTCTTAACCTCTGGACTACCAGGGAAATCCCTGTGGAATTTTGTTATGGCAGCCCAAGCAGACATACACAACTGAATAATCACCAAGGTTCTAGTATCATTTCTATTTCCATAATGTCATACATCTCTAATTAGTCCAGCTTGGAGGCCGATATAAGGAACAACTATAGATGACATTTTATTTGTATTATGAGATAACACATATAAAATCAAAAGTTTTTTTTTTAAACACAATCTTGAACTATACCAACAATTTTTTGTTATAAAATGGCTTCAACTATTACTATGTTTTCAACTCTCTTTATTTTTTTTTATTTTTAGGTATAGAACTTTTATTAAAAATTTCCAGTCTAAAGACAAATATTATCCAACTTCCACAATAAATCAATAAGCCTGTAGGATATCCATATGCCTTAGACAATCACTGTATCACTCAAAATAAAACATTACTGTTCCAGTGTCCCACTGAAAATGAGAAAAAATATAGCTTCACACACAAAATGATAAAATCACTAATTATAAGTCATATTCATAAGAATAAATGTACATATAAAAATCATGTCCAATGTTCCTGACTCAAGTGTTATAACCATGTGATTAAAGAAAAAGTGAGGGACTTTCATGTGATCTAGTTGCTAAGATTCTGTGCTCCCAATGCAGGGAACTCAGGTTTGATCACTGGTCAGGGAACTAGGATCCAGCACAGTCAAATAAATAAATAAATAATTAATTAAAAAAAAAACTTTGTTAAAAAAGTAAAAGTAGAAAATACTTTACTAAAAGTGAAAAAGGACACATAGTTTTAAGAAACTTTAAGTCTGTCAGAGGAATCAACTGTTAACTGTGTCCACACATACAATTTTATTCATAAATATTCATACAATTTAATTTTTGTTTAAAAAAATTGTGTGACTTTTTTTGTCCCATTATAGAAGTTTTAATATACATAGCATCATATAGATCTACATGTACTTCATATGGAACTTTTATAGTCATTAATTTAAACTCAACATATTCTCAAAGGTAACTTGTTATTGACTATAATAATTAGGAATAATGAAAATTTCCCCAAAATAATTAACAAGTGAAAACTAAATAAAGCAAGTCTAAAGAAGAAACCAAGGAAAGAAACACAGGGGACTTTCCTGGTAATCCAGTGGCTAAGACTGCATGCTGTCAATGCAGGGGACCCAGGTTTGATCCCTGGTCAGGGAATCAGATCCCACATACCATAATGAAGATGGAAGAGCCCACGTGGCCCAAGTAAGACCAAATGCAGCCAGATAAATAAACAAAAAAATTTTTTTTTTAAAAAGGAACAAAAAGAAAATAGAAGTTGAGTTAACTCTACCCTTTGGTTAAGATCATGGCATCTCGTACCATCATTTCATGGCAAATAGAAGTGGAAACAGTGACAGGTTTTATGAAAATGTGTTCAGATGGTGACTGCAGCCATGAAATTAAAAGATACTTGCTCCTTGGAAGGAAAGTTATGACAAACATAGCATATTAAAAAGCAGAAACGTCACTTTGCCAACAAAGGTCCTTCTAGGCAAAGCTATGGTTTTTCCAGTAGTCATGTATGGATGTGAGAGTTGGATCATACAAAAGGCTGAACACCAAAGAACTGATGCTTTCAAACTGTGGTGGTGGAGAAGATCCTTGAGAGTCCCTTGGACAGCAAGGAGATCCAACCAGTCAATCTTAAAGGAAATCAACCCTGACTATTCATTCATGACCCAGAACACCCTGATAGTGTGATCACTCACCTAGAGCCAGACATTCTAGAATTCAGAATCAAGTGGGCCTTAGGAAGCACCACTATGAACAAAGCTAATGGAGGTGATGGAATTCCAGTTGAGCTATTTCAAATCCTAAAAGATGATGCTGTGAAAATGCTGCACTCAATATGTCAGCAAATTTGGAAAAGCACTGGCCACAGGACTGGAAAAGGTCAGTTTTCATTCCAATCCCAAAGAAAGGCAATGCCAAAGAATGTTCAAACTACTGCACAATTTCACTCATCTCACATGCTAGCAAAGTAATGCTCAAAATTCTCCAAGCCAGGCTTCAACAGTGCATGAACCATGAACTTCCAGATATTCAAGCTGGATTTAGAAAAGGCAGAGGAACCAGAGATCAAAATGCCAACATCCACTGGATCATCAAAAAAGCAAGAGAGTTCCAGAAAAACATCTGCTCTATTGACTATGCCAAAGCCTTTGACTGGGTGGACCACAACAAACTGTGGGAAATTCTGAAAGGGATGAGAATACCAGACCACCTGACCTGCCTCTTGAGAAATTTGTATGCAGGTCAAGAAGTAAGAGTGAGAACTGTACATGGAACGACTGAATGGTTCCAGATCAGGAAAGGAGTCCATCAAGGCTGTATATTGTCACCCTTCTTGTTTAACTTATATGCAGAGTACATCATGGAAAAGGCCAGGCTGGATGAAGCACAAGCTGGAATCAAGATTGCAGGGAGAAATATCAGTAACCTCAGATATACAGATGATACCACCCTTATGGCAGAAAGCAAAGAACTAAAGAGCCTCTTGATGAAAGTGAAAGAGGAGAGTTAAAAAGTTGGCTTAAAACTCAGCATTCAGAAAACTAAAATCCTGGCATCTGGCCCCATCACTTCATGGCAAATAGATGGGGAAACAGTGACAGACTTTATTTTTCTGGGCTCCAAAATCACTGCAGATGGTGACTGAAGCCATGAAATTAAAAGATACTTGCTCCTTGGAAGGAAAGTTATGAACAACCTAGACAGCATATTAAAAAGCAGAGAGGTTACTTTGCCAACAAACGTCTGTCTAGTCAAAGCTATGGTTTTTCCAGTGGTCATGTATGGATGTGAGAGTTGGACCATAAGGAAAGCTGAGCACCAAAGAACTGATGCTTTTGAACTGTGGTGTTGGAGAAGACTCATGAGAGTCTCTTGGACTGCAAGGTGATCCAACCAGTCCATCCTAAAGGAAATCAGTCCGGAATATTCATTAGAAGGACTGATGCTGAAGCTGAAACTCCAACACTTTGGCCACCTGATGTGAAGAATGACTCATTGAAAAAAACCCTGATGCTGGGAAAGATTGAAGGTGGGAGCAGAAGGGGACGCCAGAGGATGAGATAGTTTGATGGCATCACCAACTCAGTGGACATGAGTTGAAGCAAATTCCAAAAGATAGCGATCGACTGGGAAGGTTGGCGTGCTGCTATCCATGTGGTCACAAAGAGTCTTGGACACAACTTAGCAACTGAACAATAACCATTCTTTGACAGGATATTTTCAGGATGCTTTCTTGTGGTTTGAGGGTTTGGGTGTCAATGTTGGATTTTAAATTTGTTATATATGTATGTTTATATGTTTTACTGAATTATAATTGATTTACTATTTATTTGATTTAATTTATTTTTGGCTGCACTGGGTCTTTGTTGCTTCACCTGGGCGTTCGCTAGTTGAGGCGAGTGGGAGCTACTCTTCACTGGGGTGGTGAGGCTTCTCGTTGTGGTGGCTTCTCTTGTTGAGGGGCACAGGCTCCACAGCGCTGGCTCAGTAGTGTGGCACATAGGCTTACTTGCTCCGGGAACTGTGGGATCTTCCCAGACCAGGGATCAAACCCATGTCCCCTGCTTTAGAAGGTGGATTCTTAACCACTGGACCATCAGGGAAGCTCTAGTAGATTTGCTATTGTGACTTTGAGGAACGTAATTTGTGATGGCCCAGCAAATAACTGACAAAAGGCAAAGAGGTTGTCCAAAGATGATGGTTGCCTAGAAGTTCTGAGTGAAAATTATCCACATAATATTAAAATGTATTTCTGTTAAAGCAGATCTCTCCAGACTAGAGTTGTATGGCTCAGGTAAATACACAGATCTTCAAGAATAAACATTTCTAAATTAGGATCAGGTTAATGTCTTTCTCGGAGAAGGCAATGGCACCCCACTCCAGTACTCTTGCCTGGAAAATGCCAGGGACGGAGGAGCCTGGTGGGCCACAGTCCATGGGGTCGCTAAGAGTCAGACACGACTGAGCGACTTCACTTTCACTTTTCACTTTCATGCATTGGAGAAGGAAATGGCAACCCACTCCAGTGTCCTTGCCTGGAGAATCCCAGGGATGGGGAGCCTGGTGGGCTACCGTCTATGGGGTCGCACAGAGTTGGACACGACTGAAGAGACTTAGCAGCAGCAGCAGCAATGTCTTTCTCAATTAAATGGGATAAGACTGAAACCAGAATGGGATTCTCAATTGTAATGGACTTTCTGTAACACACAAATCTTTAAGAAATAAATATGCCTATGTTGTTTGAAACAAGATACCAAAGCTTTACTCTTATAAAGCAGCAAGTAACATAACAACTAAGTAATACAGAGTTTTGTGAGTCAAATTTGTATTTTCTCTGTGTTAGTCAGGCATCTCCAGAGAGATATAACTAGTAGGAGATTTATCTTTATCTCCTAAAATGCCAGTTAATTTTAATATGCTATCAATCAGAAAATACTAATTTCTAATATATAAAGTACAAACATGAAATATGTATCTAAGAATCTATATAAGGGAGGTCCTATGATGGCACTCTGGACTGGAAATCTAAATAATCTAAACATTAAACAGAACAGCTTCCTCAAATATCTGGGAATTTCAGAATGACTGATACTTCTGAAGCTGTGCCAGATTTTGAAGAGATGTTTGCCAGTAGATTCACAGATGACAAATTCCGTTCAGTTCAGTCACTCAGTCATGTCCGACTCTTTGCACGCCAGGCCTCCCTGTCCAAAACCAACTCCCGGAGATTACCCAAACTCACATCCATTGAGTCGGTGATGCCATCCAACCATCTCATCCTCTGTCCCCTTCTCCTTCCGCCTTCAATCTTTCCCAGCATCAGAGTCTTTTCAAACCAGTCAGCTCTTTGCATGAGGTGGCCAAAGGATTGGAGTTTCAGCCTCAACATCAGTCCTTCCAGTGAACACCCAGGACTGATCTCCTTTAGGATGGACTGGTTGGATCTCCTTGCAGTCCAAGAGACTCTCAAGAGTCTTCTCCAACACCACAGCTCAAAAGCATCAATTCTTTGGTGCTCAGCTTTCTTTATAGTCCAACTCTCACATCCATACACGACCACTGGAAAAACCACAGCCTTGACTAGACGGACCTTTGTTGGCAAAGTAATGTCTCTGCTTTTTAATATGCTGTCTAGGTTGGTCATAACTTCCCTTCCAAGGAGCAAGCATCTTTTAATTTCATGGCTGCAAGCACCATCTGCAGTGATTTTGGAGCCCCCCAAAATAAAGTATGACACTGTTTCCACTGTTTCCCCATCTATTTGCCATGAAGTGATGGGGCCGGATGCCATGATCTTAGTTTTCCGAATGTTGAGTTTTAAGCCAACTTTTTCACAAAGAGTACCAAGATGACAAAGAGTACCAAGAATAACTGAAACATCCTCCTGAGTCCCCTCCAATCGTTGACAAATGGAATAGCAGATCCGGTAGGAACCAGAAAAATAGAGGTAATCGGTTGCAAGGTAATAGACAGTTTAGAGGAAGGGATAGCAGACAGGGGTGCCCAAGTGACAACTGACCCAATCAGTGGCATGAAGGATCCTGGGGTAACAATTGCCTGCAGCACAGACCAGAACTTACTAGCCCATCCATATGGACATTATGGTTACAACCAACAGCCTTCCTAAGGCTACTACTGATAGAAGTGTCAGCAGCTTGTAGTAAAACCATCTACTTTGTTAACATGACAAAAGTTTATATTGTACCTTCTGTTGGTCACAGTTTTATATTCTGATTGTAGCAAGTGAATTATTAAATTTTTTGGAACTTGAGAGTTTTAAAAAATTATATCTTACTGGAGAGATGTAATGGTCACTGGAACTAAATACCTCCTGCTGCTGCTGCTGCTGCTAAGTCGCTTCAGTCGTGTCCGACTCTGTGCGACCCCATAGACGGCAGCCCATGAGGCTCCCTCATCCCTGGGATTCTCCAGGCAAGAACACTGGAGTGGGTTGCCATTTCCTTCTCCAATCCATGAAAGGGAAAAGTGAAAGTGAAGTCGCTCAGTCGTGTCCGACTCTTAGCAACCCCATGGACTGCAGCCCACCAGGCTCCTCCATCCATGGGATTTTCCAGGCAAGAGTGCTGGAGTGGGGTGCCATTGCCTTCTCCGAAATACCTCCTAAAAAGGTTTTTTTTTAAAAAATCTATGAAACACTGTTATGAAATTCACTCTTATTGTTTGACATTCACTACCAGCAGAAATTAGTTCAGGAAGAAGAGAATGAGGGCCTAGAAATCTCATAAGATATGACAAAGGGTAAAAGAAACTTGTTACCTTATGGATGCTTCTAAATTATTGAAGAGAATGTGTTAACCAAAAGGGTGTTCTCTGTAGTTTTGAAACAGGTGACCCAATAAACAGAAATGTGCTGGCAGCACTGTTGACAGTTTTATAATAAAACAGAACTCTGTTCCATGGGGTAATTATATTCCCATAGCACCAGATTAGTATAAGTAAATCTCCTGAATCTGTGACTCTATTAAGAAACTCAAGTTCACATCATATCATGGAGAAAAATACAGTTATAGTATGGAGGAAGAGAAGACTCTACACGTGGACATCACCAGATGGTCAACACCGAAATCAGATTGATTATATTCTCTGCAGCCAAAGATGGAGAAGCTCTATACAGTCAACAAAAACAAGGCCGGGAGCTGACTGTGGCTCAGATCATGAACTCCTTATTGCCAAATTCAGACTCAAATTGAAGAAAGTAGGGAAAACCACTAGACCATTCAGGTATGACCTAAATCAAATCCCTTATGATTATACAGTGGAAGTGAGGAATAGATTTAAGGGCCTAGATCTGATAGATAGAGTGCCTGAAGAACTATGGAATGAGGTTCGTGACATTGTACGGGAGACAGGGATCAAGACCATCCCCATGGAAAAGAAATGCAAAAAAGCAAAATGGCTGTCTGGGGAGGCCTTACAAATAGCTGTGAAAAGAAGAGAGGCGAAAAGCAAAGGAGAAAAGGAAAGATAAAATACCAGCAGACTATCCAGTCTGTAACTTATTGAAGCTAAACATTATTTTTTAAGATTATGTTTATATTATATATATAAACACGCCTGCATTTGCATGATAGAGACTAGAAATAAGGGGAATTGAAAGAATTCATGTATCAGATGGTCTCCCCAGGCTGTTTCTTTAGTTTAAAGCAGTTAATTCAACCTACTTATACCACATGGGTTTCCAGACCCTCTTGTGGAGAATTCTAGTGAATACTGAGTGAATATTAAAGGACTGTGGAGATGGAAGAAGAAACAAACTTCTGGATTGAATGGAGGGAGGTGTATATGTCATCAAAAGCTCAGCTTCTCTATACACCAGTGCCAGATTCAGAGACAGAGCTTTGGCTGAAGTAGAAAAGGATAGCTTTATTACTTTGCCAGGCAAAGGAGGATACAGCAGGCTAATGCTCTCAAAACTGTGTATCCCATCTTTGAGAGAATAATGAGAAACTTTATGGTTCAAAGAGGGCGTATCAGCTTGTGGATACACTTCTGATCGATTGGTGGTAAGGTAAAAGGAGTCAGCGTTATCAACCTTCAGGTTCCAACCAGTCTGAGATCTGTATGCTTGTGGGCAGCATACCCAGGGATTGAATCCCACCTAGAGGGAGTTTCTATATCAGCAGAACAGCTCACAGATATTGTTGTGTGTATTGATGAGGAATCAGGACCCTGCCCCAAGACTCCACTACTGTTTCTCTTGACTGTTTATTTCTTTCTTGTCTTGCTTCCCTCTCTTTCCTAACTACCAGCTGCGTGAATCTGCCCATTGAAACAGGGAATGTCATGGAGGCTGAATGAAGGCTATTTTCTATAATCAAAGAAACGGGGGACACAGGACGTCTTTGCACCCAGGAGGCCCACAGAGCCTTGCTCAGTATCATAAATTAACAAGATTACTGCATGTTTCAAGAGGAGAAAAACAGCCTTAAAATCTGCACCAATTATGGATGTTGATTACAAACATTGGAATACTCATGGAGAACGAGAATACAAATCTGCTTCATTATTACTTTGGTGAGGTTTTCAGGGGGTTGGAGGGGGCAGAGAGGGTAAGGGTGGGTGGTTTTGGTAATGGGTAGGAGTGGAAATGTTTATAAAAAGCAACATGAGTAAAATGAGGCTATTTTTGGCTATGCTGTGTGGTTTGCAGAATCTTAGCTCCCTGACCAGGGACTGGGCTATGGTAGTGAAAGTGCTGAGTCTTAACCATGGAACAGCTAGGGAACTCCCATGAGATCTTAAGCAACTTCCTCCAAATGAATCTGATTAATCTTGCCAGTGTTTTCTTGACATTCAAGTAATCTTTATCAAAATCAGGAAGTGGGTCAGGAAAACCTAGGGTAGACAAGACAATCAGTTGATACATAAGCAGTTGAAAGACTTCTTCTGTAAATCAGTAAGGGGCTTGTAAGATTTCTTAGACTTAAAAGGTTGCTTGTTATATGGTAGAGCCTCTCATTACTTTCTCATCTTCCTTTACCCTAAATTTACTGATATAATTAGGCATGCACACAAATTAAGAGGTTGAAATATTAAAGAACAGTCAGTATAGTAGGAAAGTGAAGATTTTAACATTACATAAAATGTCTACAACACACATGCTATGCAGCCGTGTTTGACTCTTTGTGACCTATGGACTGTAGCCCATCAGCCTCCACAGTCCGTGGGATTCTCCAGGCAAGAATACCAGAAAGGGTTGCCACGCCCTCCTCCAGGGGATCTTCCTGACCCAGGGATTGAACCTTCATCTCTTATTGTAAATCAGTTTCCTATACTTCAGCTTTAAAAAGGTTCATGTACTACAGCTTCCTCTATATTCCAATTGCAAATTACTTTCCACTCTTTAAGCAAGGACTTTGGAATCTGAGAAAGTAGTCTCTTAAACACACGTAGCAGATAAGCAGATTACAGAAGTTTATAAAGATTTTTAGTAATTAGATAGTCTAATCCTTTCATTGCAAAATATAAACATGAAGTTATAATCCAGAAAGAGAATGAGAGGTTTTTTTTTTTTTTTTTCCAAATACATAAACTTTTCTAATTCCTCCAGGCCAAGAATTGTTCATATCTTTTCTGTAGACTGGTGGTTTCCAGATGTCTACAGCACAGATGAAGCAGAGGAGAGATATAGTTGGATTAAATACAACATGATAATCCATTGTTAAAAATATGACTCCTCCCAGGTTGATTCTAAGAGTTGCCATTTATGCATAACCAATTCTAGATTCAGGTGGAGGCAGGATGGGATGTTTCTTTGAATAAAGTAGCAAATTTTAGTCGGAGAAGGCAGTGGCACCCCACTCCAGTACTCTTGCCTGGAAAATCCCATGGACGGAGGAGCCTGGTAGGCTGCAGTCCATGGGGTCGCTGAGGGTGGGACACGACTGAGCGACTTCACTTTCACTTCTCACTTTCATGCATTGGAGAAGAAAATGGCAACCCACTCCAGTGTTCTTGCCTGGAGAATCCCAGGAATGGGGGAGCCTGGTGGGCTGCCATCTATGGGGTCACACAGAGTCGGACACAACTGAAGTGACTTAGCAGCAGCAGCAGCAGTAGCAGCAAATTTTAGAGATGTAATCTACCAGTTCCCTAGTCCATAATATCCTTGTACAATCCTTAATCAAACATCGCAGGTTTTGATAATGGCTCAGAGTCTTGCACTTCCCCACAACTCTTGCTTACCTTTAAAATGATTATAGGGATCATGTAGCTAATCTGTTCAACAGCCTATAATTTTCAGTACTTGTCTATTTCAGACACCATCCACCCCTTTCAAGGCAACCTTTATCACCTTTTAGCAGAGTACTTGTGCTCATGCTCAGTCGTTGAGTTGGGTCCAACTTTTTGCAACCCTATGGACTGACTGTAGCCTTCCAGGCTCCTCTGTCCATGGGATTTCCCAGACAAGAATACTGGAATGGGTTGCCATTTCCTCCTCCAGGGGATCTTCTTGACCCGGTGATCAAACCCGAGTCTCCTGCTTCTCTTTCACTGGTGGGTAGATTCTTTACCACTGAGCCACCCTGGGAAGCTCATAATATTTAACTTCTTTCCATTCACTTCTGTACCAACAGGTATCTCCCACTTTAACTCACACCTCTTGTGGACCTAATTCTTTATTCCTCTATTTTGTTCCAGTCAATCACTGTTCTTTGGCACTTTCTTTCTTCCCTATGATATACTTTTACCATCCAGAGACAACTATTCCTAATATTTTGGTATATAAGAAAATGGCAGTATTATCTTCTCATTTATTTCTCTGGCTATCCCAGGTCTTAGTTGCAGCATGTGGGACTTTCCGTCTTTGTTCGTTGAGCCATACAGGATCTTCAGTTGTGGCATGCAACCTCGCAGTTGTGGCTCGTGGGATCTAGTTCCTCGATCAGGGATTGAATCTAGGCTCCCTGCGCTGGGAGAGACGAGTCTTAGCCCCTGGACCACCAGTGGGGTCCCAATATTAATTTACAGAAATTATGCTTTTTATTGGAGTCAAAACTATGAACTCCTTATTGCCTGTGATTTTAAATCTTGTTGAAAGCTTCCTCACCCTAAGACCTACAATCTTTTCTTCTAATTGTATAGCTTTGTGTTTCATAATTAGGTCTTCAATGTGTGAGAAGCTCACATTTGTAAAAGTAGAGTAGAAGTGAGGAGTCCTGAGGGGTTGGTAACAGAGGCAGCAGAGAAGACAGGAGGCACAGATTAGGTAGCTTTGCTATCATTCACCCACCCTCTATAGGGAAGCCCTACTCACTTATCCCCTGCTTAGCAAAACCCGTATCTTAATATGTTCAGAGGAGAAACTTTGACATTCTTAAAGCAAAAGACATGCTATGAAAATGAACCAATCATCAAACAAAGAAGAAGTTACACATAACGAAACATATGATACTATCAGTAAAAAATTCAATATGTATAGAAACCTAGAAACAATCTTCTGGAAAGTAGAATAAAAAGTATGTGAAGGAAATGGGAAAGAAAAGATAAAAAGATTAGAGAAACCCAGGAGGGCCAACATCAGATAAACTGGAGGTTTTGAAGTGTAGAACAATAAAAATATAGGGAATTCTGTTTAAATTATAAATAAAATGTCCCATGGTGGAGAGAGGTGAGTCCCAGCCTAGAAAATGAAAACAGATCTGAACCATAACGTTATAAAATTTTGGAACACTTAATGATGAATAAGAGAACTAAAAGGATGAAAAGAAGTTACGATTTTAAAAAGCGTTAGTTGCTCAGTCATGTCCGGCTTTTTGTGACCACATGGACTGCAGCCCATCAGGCTCCTCTGTCCATGGGATTTTCCTGGCAAGAATACTGGAGTGGATTGCCATTTCCTTCTCCAGGGGATCTTCCCAACCCAGGGACTGAACTCAGGTCTCCAGCATTGGTAGGTTGGTTCTTTACTACTGAGCCACCAGGGAAGCCCCTAGTTTCATTAAAACTTTCAAATGAAAGCCTCTGGTTGGCCTGGCTGGAATCACATGTTCATCCTTGGCTCAATCACTACAGCCAGA
The DNA here is from genome assembly GCA_006410635.1 of Cephalophus harveyi. Taxonomy (NCBI): domain Eukaryota; kingdom Metazoa; phylum Chordata; class Mammalia; order Artiodactyla; family Bovidae; genus Cephalophus; species Cephalophus harveyi. The sequence continues at coordinate 173,706 of SJYT01077501.1, forward strand.
GGAATGAATGACTCACTCTGACAGGCCAGGTACAGATTAGGTGCCCATCGTGGCCCTGTGGAAAAGGTACCATAATGGGGAGAATGAGCAGGAATGGGAGAGGAAACCAGACAGATAAATATAGAAACATCTACTCTACATATCAAGGGCTTCCCTGGTGGCTCAGACAGTAAAGAATCTGCTTGCAAAAGCAGGAGACATGGGTTTGATCCCTGGTCTGGGAAAATCCCCTGGGGAAGGAAATGGCAACCCACTCCAATATTCTTGCCTGGAAAATCCCATGGACAGTAGGAGCCCAGGCTCCTACTGTCCATGGGGTCACAAAAGAGTTGGACACAACTTAGCGACTAAACAACAATTCTATATGTCCTACAAAATCTTTGACAGTCTGAAGACTGCCTACTTCGACAGCCTTACCTTCCACTATTCAATTCAGATTATGCTCCCGAAAGATAACAGAGCAGTTCAGAGAGTGAGCTGTGAGATCAGCAGAACTACATTTGCAAAAGAAATTTGCAATTTACAAATTATATTATTTTGGGTAATTTTTGCAACCTCTCTAAGCCTTAGTCTCTTCATTTGTTAAATATGGTAAATAATGAAACCAAAGGACATGATACCAGAAAAACACTTGGCATAGGTCTCCCAGGGAACAGGTATGATATTTTCAGGGGTCGGTAAAAAGTACCCATTAGAGATTTCCTGTCTCATACAGGGCAAGAGACTGCTTCTCAGGTCTTTAAACTATACCTGGCTTTCCTGGTTCTTCAGCTTCTAGATAACATGTCATGGGGCTTCTCAGCCTCTACAATTGCTTGAACCAATATCTTAGAACAAGCTATAATTCTGTTCTTTTTCTTTAGAGAATCCTGGCTAATACAGCTGTTAATTAGAGTCCATGCCTTATTCAGTTTTCACTGGATTTTTATACTCTCATTTTCGTGTGTGTGTGTATATATACTTTCATACAATTTTAATACCACACACAAATTCATGTAACCACCATCAAAATCTATATACAGAACTACTCATACAACTCCATAGCAAAAAAGCAAACAATTTGATTAAAAACTGACAAACAATTTGAACAGACATATTCCCAAAGAAGAAATACAGATGGCCAGTATATATATAAGGACATAAAAAGGTGTCCAACATCATTAATTATGAAAAAAATGTAAATGGAATAACAAATATTGGCAAGGATGTAGAGAAAAAGGAAAGCTTATAGTCAATACATTGTTGGTGCTAATGTAAATCTGTATATGTATTTGTATAAATTTCCATAGCCACAATGGAAAACAATATGGATGTTCCTCAAAAAACTGAAAATAGAATACTGTATATCCAGAAATATATATATGTGTGTGTGTATATATATATAATACAAATACTGTATAATCCAGAAATTCCACTGCTGGGTATTTATCAGAAAAAAATTAAAACATTAACTCAGAAATATATCTGCACCTCCATGTTCATCAAGCATTATTTACAACAGCCAAGGCATGCAAATAACCTAAGGGTCCATCAATGAATGAATGAATAAAGAAAAGACATAATAAATATATCTATATGGTACTCAATCATTTAAAAAGGAAATCCCGCCACTTGTAACAACGTGGCTTGAAAGTATTATGCTAAGTGAATAAGTTAAAGACAAAAATCATATACGAGCTCACTTATAAGTAAACTCTAATAAAAACCACTGACCTTATACGTAGAAAGAACAGACTGATCATTTCCAGAGTCAGGGGGTGGTGTATGAAATGGGTAAAAGTGGTCAAAAGGTACAAACTTTCAGTTATAAAATAAGTAAGTCCTGAGGATGTAATGTGTGGCATGGTGACTATAGTAATAACACTGTATTATAAATTTAAAGTTGCTAAGAGAGTAGATCTTAACGTTTCTCATCACAAGAAAAAAAATTGTAACCATGTGTGGTAGGAAAAAAAGAGATACAGAAATGTTCCACCAGCATATAGTAACTCCACAAGCTCTTCTTTTACAGTCATACCTTCCCACATCTGTCCTTGTCTGCTCATTTATTCTCCACCTTTATAGTTTTGTTATTTTGAGAATTCAATATCAGTGAAGCCATGTGCTATGTAACCTTTGAAACTGGCTTTTTTCACTAAGCATGAGGCTCTTGAGACACATCCAAGTTGCTGCATGCATCCTCATTTCCTTCATTTTTATTGCTGGCCAGTATTCCAATGTATAGATTCCATTGGACCGATATTTGCTTAATCATTCACCTATTGAAAGGCATTTTAATTGTTTCCTCTCAAATTTATTTTTAAAGAAGTAAACATTTAAATAACTTTAAATCTTGCCAACCCAGGGATTGAACCCAGGTCTCCTGGGCGGATTCTTTATCGTTGGATTCATTACTGTCTGAGCCACTGGGGGAAGCCCTTAAATCTGCCTTAGTTCAGTTCAGTTCAGTCGCTCAGTCGTGTCCGACTCTTTGCAACCCCATGAATTGCAGCATGCCAGGCCTCCTTGTCCATCACCAACTCCTGGAGTTCACTCAATCTCACATCCATTGAGTCCGTGATGCCATCCAGCCATCTCATCCTCTGTCGTCCCCTTCTCCTCCTGCCCCCAATCCCTCCCAGCATCAGGGTCTTTTCCAATGAGTCAACTATTCGCATGAGGTGGCCAAAGTACTGGAGCTTCAGCTTTAGCATCATTCGTGGGATTAATTCACTGATTAAGTGTTTCTGAACAAGAGGAATGCAGTCATCACATGGGATGTCTATTTGAATAAATATGACTTCATGAGGGTGACTTTTAAAATTCTTTAATCACTAATCAGTTGATCATCATTCTTTAGTCGCTCAGTTGTGTCCCATGCGACCCCAAGAACTGTAGGCAGCCAGGTTCCGCTGTCCATGGGATTTCCCAGGCAAGAATACTGGAGTGGGTTGCTATTTCCTTCTCCAGGGAATCTTCTCAACTCAGGGATCGAACCTGCGTCTCCCGCATTGGCAGGCAGATTCATTGCCACTGAGACACCAGGGAAGACCTAGTCAGTTAATAGCTTAATCCTAAACAGTATCAAGTCTCAGGAGACTGTAGGGGCAGGGGACAAGAGATGGTCAGCATGAGGCAAAGAGGGCTGGCCTGGTGGAAATATTACCGTGGTAAGGACGAGAGCTGATGGAGAAAGTGGTGTGCAAAACAGAAACAGTGGTTCTGCAACAGGAAAGATGACCGCATGGGAGTCGCTTACACTTCCCATTTCCCTCAAGTTCCAGTGGCTGGACTGTCACTGTCACTCACTACAACACCCCTCTGAGCCTCCACTTACATCCAGTAACAGCCATTTCATCATTAACTTTACAAAACCATACATGGAAACTAAACCCACCCCAAAGGCCATGATTTTTGTTAGAAAAAATTCAGAAGAACATTATTCTCTTTTAAATCAATTACGTGTCTATACATTTGAAGTTAGTTTTAGCTCATTTGGGGTAATAATATACCCTCTTCAGACCTTCTGTTTCTATACTTGCAAGGTAGAAAAATCATAAAAAGTCAAAACAATTTTTTTTAATTTCTATTTTTACTATTTCATTAAAATAGTACTGTATCTATCAAAAATATTCTATAGGAAAGAGCTTTTGTTCTTTCAAAAGGAACCAAGAGGTTCCAGGTGAACAAAATATATTTTAGATGCAGTCTCTGCTCTCAGTGGGCTCCCAATTTAACTCAGTGGAGAAAACAAATGTCGAAAGTATAAAGCATGGAGTTATTGTAGTAATTACAAATAAATATATCATGGCTATTCAACATTTTCTTCTTCAGTGAATTTTCCTCCACTCTTTTTTAGTGGTCCATTTCCATAATCATCACCTGGATAAAGTCATCATGCTATTAAGTCAAGCGTTTTGCTCTGTGACCATATCCTTCTATTCTTTCAGATTCTTTGTTTGAATAATGCCCTCCACACTAGGGGCCACCCCTGGATCCCCTTGGGCTCTCTAGTCCTTTAGCATCTCTGCTGTATCTCTTTTCTTTAGCTCCCTTCTGCCTTTTGTTCATGGTCCATCACCTCAATAATTCTCTTGCCAAAACATTAAGCTCACTTGTCCCCATTTTCATTCCCTTTTATTATGATAAAATCCCTGGAAGCAACTAAATATTCAGTTTCTCCACATTTTCTCCACACTGACTTCATACTTAACTGATACTTTCTCTACACATGTTCCATACTCACAGGAGAGAATGTGGGACTCTTACAAATTCATGATTCCTAAATTAAAATGTACCTTCAGTATTCCTGGGGATCCCATTGCCTTTTCTGACCAACCCTCTCCTTCCTATCAAAAGGGCTTTTCTCCACCTTCTCTCTCCTCAAACTTCTGCCCTGGACAAATTCTTCCCCTTGCTCCATGAAGACAACCTACTTCCACCTCAACGGAAAAAAATAAAGGCCAGCGGCGGTAAATTCCCACAAGTTCCTCTTATCCTACCTAGAAAATGTCCCTGCGCCTGGGTCAGCTATAGCCTTCTTCACTCCTGTTTCAGCAAAATGTGCCCCATCTCCATCATTCAAGATCTAGCCTCAACCTCAACAAGAGGGTTCCCACTCTCTTGTTAGCCCAGCGCCCTCCACTGTCTGCCTTTCACCTCTTTATCTCTTCCTGTATATTAGTCCTTTCCATCATGGCATCCAGTCCCTTCACTTCATGGCAAATAGATGAGGAAACAATGGAAACAGTGATATATTTTATTTTCTTGGGCTCCAAAATCACTGCAGAGAGTGACTGCAGCCGTGAAATTAAAAGACGCTTGTTCCTTGGAAGGAAAGCTTATGACCAACCTAGAGAGCACATTAAAAAGCAGAGACATTACTTTGCCAACACAGGTCCATCTAGTCAAAGTTATGGTTTTTCCAGTAGTCATGTATGGATTTGAATGTTGGACCATAAAGAAAGCTGAGCGCCAAAGAATTGATGCTTTTGAACTGTGGTGTTGGAGAAGACTCTTGAGAGTCTCTTGGATTCCAAGGAGATCAAACCAATCAATCTGAAAGGAAATCAGTCCTGAATATTCATTGGAAGGATTGATGCTGAAGCTGAAACTCCAATATTTTGGCCACCTGATGTGAAGAAGTGACTCATTGGAAAAGATCCTAATGCTGGGAAAGACTGAAGGCAGGTAGAGAAGGGGATGATGGTGGATAAGATGGTTGGATGGCATCACTGACTCAATGGACATGAGTTTGAACAAGCTCTGGGAGTTGGTGATGGACTGGGAATCCTGGCGTGCTGCAGTCTATAGGGTCACAAAGAGTCGGACACGACTGAGTGACTAAACTGAACTGATCAGCACTTAAACATGCATATCCATCTCAGAACAATCCTCCCTTAATCTCACTTCCTCTTTCCCAGTTACCATCTTCCTCCCTCCTTTCCCATGGGGCCCAGAAATTTTTTTTTTTTTTTTTTCCATGATGACTATAGTTTTTTGCCTCAAAGCTATACATAAGTGCCACCCTCCCAACCCATTCCTTTTCTAGTAAGAGACCCTGCCCTCGCTACAGAAATGAGCTTATGTCCCAGACTCGACCAACTACGGTCATTATCTGTGCTCAGCAATTAGTGATTGGCCCTGAGACCTGCGTAACCAAGGGCTCAAGAACGTAAACAGAAACCACACTGGGTACTTCAAAGAGAGAAGAATTAATCCAGGGAACTCTTAAGTATGAAAAGGTTGGAAAAGCAAACAGGAGCTTAATAACTGCTAGATCTGCAGAAGCCAAAAAAAAAAAAGGATGAAGGGTAGGGAGATAGGAATTTATGGGAGGGGGTCTCTGAGATCTGTTGCTACAAGTTGTAGGGAGAGATTCTCCACAGCTAGGGTGTGGAGTTTTTGTGGAGGATATTTGTCTGGGCAGATCCCTGGATGGCCTAGGAGCTACAGCCCAGTGGATGATGTGAAGCAGAACTGTTACGCCAACTACAAGGGGATACATCCTGATATCAAGAGCTTCTGGTTCTTCTAAGGAACACCGTGAAGGGGGTGCTGAGAGTTCAGAAAGAAGCTGGAATCTGGAGCCATCTTCCCCTGCTGCTGAAGTGACGAGATGCAAATGGAAAAACAAGGAAGAAATTCCTTTGCTTTCCTCCTCTTGTCTTCTAATTTTCTTCTCTTGCTTCTCACTGATAGGCCCTAGTGAGAAACCAGCTGGGGCTTCCCTGGTAGTCCAGTGGTTAAGACTCTATGCTGCCAATACAGGGGGTCCAGGTTCAATCCCTGGTCAGGAAACTAGATCCCACATGCTGCAACTAAGAGTTCACATATTGCAACTACAAAAAGACCCCGCTAAGGTCCAGCATAGCCAAATAAATGTTTTAAAAGAAAAGAAACCAGCTGACAAAGGAGTCCGAGAAACGCAGTCCCAGACCCAGCATCACAAAGCAGAATATAAAAGGTTAGAGTTGGTAAAAACCTAGCATGTGACCTCAGCTAGATTTGACCTGGAAATCCAGATCAATAGTAGCCTCTTTTTCTCCTCAGCTTCTAGGGCTGTGAGTACTGATTTCAGAGTGCAGGTTGCGCCTAGGAAAGCCTGGCCAAAGAATGGCAGAATAAAGCAAGCCGGAACAGGTGATTTCCAGCACTCCCCCACCCAGCTTCTAAGTCCCTGAAGTTGCAAGAGGTAAAAGTAAAGGAATGGATCTCCATCGATTTCCTACCATGTGTAGGAGAAGATTGCCCTGTAAGTAACTTTTAGATATTCTTTTAATAATAAATGTTATGTTTTGATCATGGCAAGAAGCATGCTTGTTCAGTACAACAGTTACTCCAACAGCTTTGAAGAGGGGACTAGAGGAGGACAAACCTGGGCAGAAGACAGAGAAGCTCTTGTCAGGAAGGCAAGCGAGGTCAAAGTAACACCTTAGAAGTCAAAACAGGAGAGAGTTTAAAGAGCTGGACAAAAACGTCGAATGTCTAGTGAATTACCAGGTGATTGATTAAGCTAACATTACTTGTAGCTATGAAAGTGAAAGTGAAATCACTTAATCGTGTCCGACTCTTTGCGACTCCATGGACTGTAGCCTACCAGGCTCCTCTGTCCATGGGATTTTCCAGGCAAGAGTACCAGAATGGGTGGCCATTTCCTTCTCCAACTTGTAGCTATTGGTCTTGCTAAATTTTGCGATCAACGATTCAATGTTGAAGGGTCCCAACAACTCATAAACTCTTTGAATAAATTCTTTCTGGATTTCCAGTTCAAATTGAGGGCAATATTCTTGGTTTATTTATAGTTTGCCGATTTCACTTCTCCTATATGAAAAATCAAAGAATTAAGTTAAAGAGTGATGGAACTTCTCTGGTGATCCAGTGATTGAGACTCCTTGCTTCCAATGCAGGGGACATGGGTTCCATCCCTGGTTGGAGACTTGTGATTCCACTTGGCATCGACAAAAAAAAAACAAAATAAAGAGTAAGTACCTAATAGATGTTATCACCTAGACAGAGAATGCACAAAAAACAAGAACAGGGCTGCTTCTTTTCTGAAGGAATTTACAGGCCAGTCAGGGAGACCCTTATTCAAATTGAGGAGCTCTGCAACTTCAGTCAACTTCAGAGGAAAGTCACGAATTTTATTCTATAAAGCAGACTTATGGGGAATTACTGTGTCATTTGTATATTTATTTGGTTGTGCCAGGTCTTACTTGCAGCACATGGGATCTTTATCTTCGATACAGCATGTGGGATCTTTAGGCATGCGAACTCTTAGTTGTGGCACATGGGATCTAGTTCCCTGGTCAGGAAGCAACAGTTAGAACTGGACATGGAACAACAGACTGGTTCCAAATAGGAAAAGGAGTACATCAAGGCTGTATATTGTCACCCTGCTCATGTAACTTATATGCAGAGTACATCATGAGAAACGCTGGACTGGAAGAAACACAAGCTGGAATCAAGATTGCCGGGAGAAATATCAATAACCTCAGATATGCAGATGACACCACCCTTATGGCAGAAAGTGAAGAGGAATGCCTTGGACTGCAAGGAGATCCAACCAGTCCATTCTGAAGGAGATCAACCCTGGGATTTCTTTGGAAGGAATGATGCTAAAGCTGAAACTCCAGTACTTTGGCCACCTCATGCGAAGAGTTGACTCATTGGAAAAAACTCTGATGCTGGGAGGGATTGGGGGCAGGAGGAGAAGGGGACGACCGAGGATGAGATGGCTGGATGGTATCACTGACTCAATGGACGTGAGTCTGGGTGAACTCTGGGAGTTGGTGATGAACAGGGAGGCCTGGTGTGCTGTGATTCATGGGGTCATAAAGAGTCGGACACGACTGAGCGACTGGACTGAACTGACCAGGGATTTAACCTGGGCCCCCTGCATTGCGATCGTGGAGTCTTAGCCACTGGACCACCAGAAGAATCCTGGAAATCATTCTTTTAAAAGATAAAAAAAACACTCAGGACATCATTTTAAATTTCACACCCTCTGCATTACTTTGCAAGGGGTGCCGTAACATAATACCACACACTGGGTGACTTAAACACCAAAAAATGCATTTTATCACAGTTCTGGAGGCTAGAAATCTAAAATCAAAGTGTCAGCAGGTTTGGTTTCTCCTGAGGCCTCTTCCTTGGCTTGCAGGTGGCTGCCTTCTCCCAGCATCCCCACCTGACCTTCCCTCTGTGCATCTGTGTTCCAATCTCTTCTTCTTATAAGGATATCAGGCATACTAGATTAGAGTCCACCCTAATGACCTCATTTTACCTTAGCCAGCTCCTTAAAGGCCCTAGCTCTAAATACAGCCACATTCTGAGGTACTGGGGGTTAGGGTTTCAACATATAAATTTATTGGGATACAATTCAGGTCATAACACCATGAAAACCAATTCTACATAATGCAGTGATTTGTACAGTCAGGATGATTCATGGATGCTAAGTCGCTCAGTTGTGTCCAACTCTTTGTGACCCTATGGACTGTAGCCCACCAGGCTCCTCTGTCCATAGGGTTCTCCAGACAAGAATATTAGAGTGGGTTGCCATGCCCTCCTACAGGGGATCTTCCCAACCCAGGGACTGAACCTGCGTTTCTTATGTCTCCTGCACTGGCAGGTGAGTTCTTTACCAGTGGCACCACCTGGGAAGCCTAGGATGATTCATAAAAGCACTGAGTATTATTCTGCATGGATAGCTTTCTAATTAAGCAAAAAAAAAAAAAATTTATTTTTTCACATCACTTCACACCTAGGTATTAAGAAAATTGCCTAGAAGGAAATATCATCTACCTAATAAATCTGAGCGCTTCTTATGGTGTTCCTTTCCCTTCCAGTCGAGTCACCTGAATCTTCAGGTCCTGAGTTAATTCCTCTAATTTTCATGGCAACAGTTGGGTGTGATATCTGCTGTTCTCATTCCAATTCAGATCCTATAAAGAAGAGCCCCGGGAGCGTATACACTGTTTACTTTGCACAGCCTTGCTTGGCAACAGGATTTGGAGTCTCTCTCATTTTTAAAAGCTCCTTTCCACACCCCTCACAAGGCCCTTTAGGAGAAAACATTTTCCACATATGCTTCTTATGTGTCTTAGTAGCTGATTATACCTGTGTGTTTGTTTCCAAAATACTGCCCGTTACAACTTGCATAACTTGGAAGCAGGTATATTATGCAAAAGCGTACATTTACATGAAAATTTGTCTCCCTTTTCCTGCAGGCAGCAAGTTGCAATGCCCTGCCCTTCAAGCCCTTCATAGTATTTGAGAGGGCAGGGCAACGGGAGAACACATACCCGTGCATTATTATCATGGCGGAAGAACCGGCTGGTCTTCAGGCTCCCCAAGGGAAATTATGTGTCTTCTACTAGAAGGCAGGGAGGGAACCCTACACCTCTTACTCTAAGAAATTCCTTTGGAGAACTGGATGATGCTCTAACCTGCCATGTAGGATGAGACCATGCCTAGAAACAGTGAAAGCCAAACAAACCTGTAAACAAAAATTTTTTTAATGGTAAATCATGACACCAATTAACATCAAAAGTGAATGACTATGCAGATGCTAACTGCAAATCTAAGAAATCTATCGCATGTATTCTCAACGTGATACATGTAGCATTTTAGAATTTAGACCTAGGAAGAGTATTCCCCCAACTCCCTGAAAAACTAGGAGACACCATTTTCTACAGTGATGTGAACCATGTAACAGATTTTCCAACCATGATGTCATATCTCAGGAGCATACCTGGGAGTGTTTATAAGTTTGCACAGATATTGATCCTCTCAGCCTCACGTTTGTTGGATCCCAGAGTTAATAGAGCAGGCGCCTTTGTTTTCCATCACATCCCATAAAATAATTACAATGTTCTGTTTGTACTATTATATAACAGGTAAGAAGCCCTGATGTAACTGACCACATTTTCCAGTGTTTTCTCCTTGTAAGTCAGGAAGCTCTGAGACAAGTATGAAGCTTGACTACTAAATTATCATAGAGTTAGGATATTTTTGTTTTCTTTCTCCCTTTGTTCTGATTTTCTATTTTACTAATGCTATTTTGCATGTCTTTTGTGCAAATAAAATCCTTATGGGAAAAAAAACAAGATAAATCTTCTGTTAGTGACACTAGAGGAGTTGAAATACAAAATACAACTATACAAACATTACCCTGGCTGCTTTACAAATAAAAGTGAGGATCCCCCTAAGAAGAAAAGTCACCTTTGATGAAAATCCTGCACTAGACTGCAGTTAAGCACATGTTTCTCAGCTGTTTCTTCCACATGTCACTCTTTATGTTGTTCAGAAATACATATTTAATGACTCTCAATATTCGATCGATATGTGCAGTGCAATATTGAAAAACACAGTTAACATGTGATGATATACAGCAGTAGAGAGGATGGAGTGGGTGGGACCTTCTAAGATGGAAAAGTCAAAATCCATAACTGAAAGATTCTTCAAATAATTCCTTCAATTCTATTCTACCATATTCTACCTTCAAAGGATCTTTCTTTTTACCACAATTTATTACAGATAGCATTACTGACCAAAGTCTTGATATCAAAGAAATGATTGTTAGAAATGGTTCTACCAAGGTGTAGAGACTAAAATATTCCGTGACTCCATTTCACCTATCGTTAGTTCACAGTAACACTGGGACACTATAAATTTTCCTAACTGCTATGAAGAAGATTAGAACCTAAATTTAAACTAGAAACATGACCAGCAGTGTAATACATTGTTTATAGCAATTAAACCTCTAATCAAGAGAGGCTCAACTATTGGTTTTGAATACATAGATGAATCCTATGTAGCTCATTTAAAAAGGAATAATTCACTAATATTTTTCAATATAAGCTAATGTACAATTCCAAAGGTCAACTCGGTAAATCTGGATGATTTAATTCATAGAAAAAAAAATGTCTATAAGAATTCACAGACTACATATTCCTAAGAAAATAGTCCAGAAATACATAGCTTTCTGCCAAATTTCTGTTAAGTCCAGAAGAGCAAAGAGCATGAGGTCTGTACTCATTAATGAATGCTTAGAGTTCAGTTATTCAGTGCTGTGTATTAAAAGGAAACTCATAGAAGTGCTACAGGCAAAGTTAAAATTCAACAACTTTTCATTTTAATTAGGCCATAAATCTAAATAAAAGAATATCGAGTCTCCAAATAAAGGTAGGTGCCTAAGTCAATATTTTAAGAAATATATCTCTTTTTAAATATTTATTTTTTGAATTAATGTATTTATTTGGCTGTGCTGGGTCTCAGCTGGGAGATCGATCTCTGTTGTAGCATGCAGGATCTTTAATTGTGGAAAGCAAACCCTTAGTTGAGGTTTGTGGGATCTAGTTCCCTGAGCAGGGATCAAACCTGGGCCCCCTGAATTGGGAATGCAGAGTCTTAGCCACTAGGACACCAGGGAAGTCCCAATAAATATATATCTTAACCAAAAAGATTCATAAAATTTAATTTGCACTAAGCTCCTTTTCAACTTTTTTTTCCTTTTCAAATTTTGCTTATACTAGTGATGAGAATGTAAATCTAGAAATAAGATTTGTAGTCATCACTTTCCTTCCAAATTCCCAAACTAACATTATAACAAACACTAGTGTTGTTTTGGACTTCAGGAAAATTATATAAGTTTTCTAGCCCTGGGTTTTCTAACATGATAATGAAAATGATTAATAGTACCTACTTCACACACCCTCCCCTGGTGGTTCAGACTATAAAGTATCTGCCTGCAATGTGGAGAGCCCCGAGTTTGATCTCTGGGTTGGGAAGATCTCCTGGAGAAGGAAATAGCAACCCACTCCTAGTCTTGCCTGGAAAGTCCCATGGATGAAGGAATCTGGTAGGCTACAGTCCATGGGGTTGCAAAGAGTTGGACATGACTGAGAGACTTCACTTTCACCTACTTCATAGGGTTGTTTTGAAAATTTAGTAAAATTTCACATATGAGGCAGTGGCCAAAGGGTGTGGCACAGATTAAATGTCCAATAAGTGTTAGCTGTTAATGTCACTATTGTGATTATTATTATGATAATGATCTTTAAAGTCATTATTCTGTCACTATCTTTTCCTGATAGCCTTACATTTAAAACTATCTCATATTTCATTTCTTTCAATATTTTCTTAATTTTTCCACAACTTCAGCCATGAAAACACTGAGCAATGTCCAAATGACAATGATAATGACGACAATAACCTTGATAATGAGGATAACAAAAATGAAGTCCCAAAAAGCTTGTTATGGGACTTTCCTGGTGATAATGAGGATAACAAAAATGAAGTCCCAAAAAGCTTGTTATGGGACTTTCCTGGTGGTAGTGGTTAAGAATCCAACCCCCAATGCAGGGAACGCAGGTTGAATTCCTGGTCCAGGAAGATCCCACATGCCATGGAGCAGCTATGCCCATGCTCTAGAGCCAACTCAACTACTAAAGCCTGCATTCCTAAAGCCCATGCCCTGCAACAAGAAACGCCATTGCAAGGGTCAGTCTATGGACCCCAATGAAGACTCAATGCAGCCAAAAATTAATAAATAAATTTTTTTTTAAGTTTGTTTTGATAGATCATGAACTTTTGGAGAATGTTCATATGGTATTGTTGCCAACAAACCCCAGAAATCTTCCACACAGTCTTTGCCCAGTTATTCCTTCCCACATGATTTCCACAAAGAAGCAGCATGCACAGGATCCAAGGAAAATGGCAAAAAAGCTACCATTTTATTATTAGGTGGGCCTGTACTTAAATTTCAACGCTGAGATCTCTGGTTAGCCAGATAATAAATGTGACCTGGTGAAAAGGATTTCTGTAAGTGCCTTTCTCACCAGTTTAAGTACAAAACTGGGTCCACACCTCAGGGTCTTTCTATCTTCAGGTTGATCACTTAGTACAGAAGACTAAAGAAATGGGAATGTTTGTAGATGCTAAGAAGGGCAAGGAAGGAGAGTAGGAAGGCTAGGATTACCTTAGGAGAAGACCCTTTGAAAGTTTCTACGGCTCCTGCTTCATGGGGCAAAGGGAAGAAGAGAGATTCACAATTAGGCACAGGACCTTTCAATACACTATAACCCATCCACAGGTAGATGCAGTCCAACAACATCTAAGACTTGGCCCCAATCAGATTAATGTTCCCTTGGAAGGTTAGTATTTCCTCGGAAGAAAGCATAAGAGATCCTCCTCAACTCTGTTTCCCAAATAGTGGTTCAATAACACTTTGAGTCTATAACATACCAAAAACATACCAAGAAGTGATAATTACTTAAAAATGTTTGAAAAATAATAAATAAATTTTGAATTCTTGGCTTTTAAGTACTCTAGAAAACTATGTTTTTAAGAACTAATGAGAAAGACCTAATGTTTCTAAAGCTATGATCTTTTCCTGGACACAGAGCTTTGAATAATAGAAATGAATACATTTGTAAAGGCCTCGTATACTGGCTTAGTCCTCAACTAATCAGTGAAATATGGTAGTTAATCATCAATTAACATTTTTATATACAAAGATGAAAGATTTTCTTGAAATTCAAAAGAAAAAATAAAAGTTGAATTTTTTGGTGAAATCAGCATATGATGCCTGGCAGTAGCTAAAAGACCATGAAGATATTAAACAATCAAGTGGAAGACTATCTTCCAATGCACTTGGTCTCTTAAAATCTTCTGGCCAAACAACCACCTGAATAACACATAAGTGATTGTTAACCATATTTATAATTGGAAATTTTAATCTAATGTTTTTATTTTGAACATGCAATATATTTCCAGAAGTCTGTAAAGCCTAACCAAAAATTTTCCTTAGTTAATAACAGAGAATAAGAAAAGAAGAAGAGAAACTTACTGTCCATTTTTGATTGGTCCTTGTTAGGGTTGAATCACAACAGTTGTGTTTCATAGACTTCTGGAAATACCAGTTACATTTCAATAGTTCATTTTAAATTACTTAGGTATCATAAAAGGGAAATCACATTGGCTTAGACTACCTCATTCATTCACTTATTCAAGATATGACCCTCAAGAATACAGTCTATGGGGCGGAGAGTTGTTATATAAGGAGGTAATTAGTGCAACGTAAATGTAGAAAGAAGGCATTATGGGAGTAGAAAAGAGGGAACAACTCACTCTGCCTGGGGGGAGGAGAAGGAGGTGTGGGAGGGATTCAAGGAGAGATGGAAAGCTGTTTTTAAGTATGACTAAGACAACTAGGTGGACAAGGCAGGATATGAGGTGTGGCAGAGGTGGAGGAAAGGGCCTTTTAGGTGGAGGGAAAATCTGTATGCATGCATGAAGGCATGACAAGCTATGGTGTGTAGGGGGAGTTGACAATCCTTTTCGTCTAGAAATCACTGGAGAAATGGAAAAAAAATGCAAGGGAAAGAATGGTGGAAGATGAAGCTAGAAAATTAATCAGTAAACAGGTGGTGAAAATAAGCTATAGAAAGGAGTTTTCTGAAGGGGGAATTACTGGCAATTTTCTTAAAGAGTATCTTCTAAAATAGAAAAAGAAGACTAATAAAAAGGCCATTACAGGGAATTTCCTGCTGGTCTGGGGGTTAGGACCCCCCTGCTTCCGTTACAGGGGGCACAGGTTTGATCCCTGGTCCCAGGTGGGGGAATTAAGATCCTGTTATACAAAAACAGTGTGCAGCTGAAATCTGACAATGGAAACAGAGTAAAGGAAAAGCTTAGGAGATAAAAGAAAAGGTTAGAAAAACAGATTAGATGTTGAGGATGGAGGAGAAGAAATCAATATAAGATGAGTCCCTGCTGCTGCTGCTGCTAAGTCACTTCAGTCGTGTCCGACTCTGTGTGACCCCATAGACGGTAGGTAGCCCACCAGGCTCCCCTGTCCCTGGGATTCTCCAGGCAAGAACACTGGAGTGGGTTGCCATTTCCTTCTCCAATGCACGAAAGTGAGAAGTGAAAGTGAAGTCGCTCAGTCGTGTCCGACTCAGCGACCCCATGGACTGCAGCCCACCAGGCTCCTCCGTCCATGGGATTTTCCAGGCAAGAGTACTGGAGTGGGGTGCCAACGCCTTCTCCAGATGAGTCCCTAGTATGATTTTAATTAACTAATGGTAGAAATACAGGGGAGATCAAATTAGTGCAGAAATCTGTGAATTCAACTTGGTATACACTGAGTCTGAGATGCTTCTGGGACAATAAGATGAAGCCATTCCATTGTCAATGGAGTAAAGGAATCTGTGACCAAGAGAAAGGTTTTGGCAAGAGATAAAGATTTGTAAATCATTGACATTCACTTGGCAGTCTAGGCTATGGGATTGGAAAAGACAGCCCAGAGAGAAAATGTAGACAGAAGAGAAGTGAATCACTCTCGTTACATAAAAAGTGAGTCATCAGATGGGATATCACGTCTGTCTACTGATTATGCGTGAGCAGAGCTGGACTGTCCCCCAAAGCAAGGAACGATCTCTTTAGTGTCCCTCTGGCAAGAGTGGAGAAGTTATGTTTCTGGATTTTTTTCCTTTGAATTCTTCCCATCCTTTCTATCCCTTTTAATTTCATACTTCTTCATGGTTTACTGGTCCTGGTCCCTCTCATACCTAATCTTTCTACATAAAGCCTCTTCTTCAATCCATCCTACACACTGTTTCCAGTTGGTCTTTATAAATAGCGCTTCCAATCATCATGGTTACCCCTCTCGTACACATACCTCTTAAAATAGGCCAGTAAATACATTTCACACATTTTGCAAAAAAAAGGGCAGTGCTTCATAGTGGAAAGAGCCAAGTTTTGGAACTAGATCAATCTGAACTCAAATCTCAGTTCATTAGATAGAATCATGTAGAACCATATATAACCTTCATTTTTGCAGGTAAAAAATGGTTGAATATCAGCAGTTCCTACGGTTCAATTCAGGCTTCCAAGGTTGCACTAGCAGTAAAGAACTTGCCTGCCAATGCAGGAGACATAAGAGATGTGGGTTCGATCCCTGGGTTGGGAAGATCCCCTGGAGGAGGAAATGGCAACCCACTCCAGTACTCTTGCATGGAGAAGCCCATGGACAGAGGAGCCTGGTGGGCTATAGTCCAAAGGGTTGCAAACAGTCAGACACGACTGAAGTGACTTAGCACGCACATACACACATGAGTCAGTTTAATAGCTTTGTGAGCCAGGGCTAACTAGTAAGTTAAATTACTCTCTCAGAGCTTAATCCCCATTGTCTCCTATGTGGACAGAGCCAGTGATCTCCCAAAGATGCATTCCTAGGTCAACTTGCTAAATTTGGGAAGCACTGAAACATGGCTAAGTATCAATTTCTTCTTCCTTGGGAAGAAAAATTCCTTCTTTTAGGTTGAGGCAGAAATGTTAGGAGAGGAGGAGAGAATTGAGGGCCCTCCCAAAGTAATATGATGGATCCATTTGTTAAAGTCTTTCTGTTCCATGAGCTGTTACTAATCACTCTATCCTTTCTTCAGTCATTTATGAGGGGCACGTTATTTCTTTGGAAACATAAATGTTACTGATTTGGCTGAGTCATATATTATTCAGACCTGAGAACCATCCTCTTTCATCAATACATTACAATTTTGCCTATTTCTTATATCATTTCTTAGTTTGAATTTCATAGTTGAACTCTCAGAAGTCAACTTCATTTCCAAGCTCTTGAAAATATCTCACTATGTTCTCATGTACAATTTACATTAGTGGTTCTTAAAAATTTTTAAAGCAGGAGTTCTGGAGAAAGAGGGTGAGAGAGTGAGGGTAAGAGAGAGAGAGAGAGAGAGATAATAGCATGTAAAACACATACAAGGAGTGAATGAGATTAGGAGACAAAGCCACCTGACCCACCTCTCTCTGTGGTTCCATAAAACATCTAGGGTTCCATAAAACACCATGATCCCTGTAGAAACAACTGAAGATAGTTCAGTTTATCCTTTAGATCGAATTTCTACCAGGTGTATGTATATGTGTGTACATGTCTGCATGTATATGTATGTATGTCTGCATGTATATGTGTGTATGTATGTATGCATGTATATGTGTTCATGTGTGTTTTCCATAGACCCAAACCAGGAACTGGCACACAGAATCCACTGATGAAACAATACTTCACCCAATGGCACCTTACAAAAATGTTATGATAATCTGGAGAGCTACCAATGATGAAAAAGCTTAACATATTTAAAGGTTAGAAAACCAGAGTATTATTTAATTTAGAATCTGTACATAGTTAATTCATTAAACTTTCCAAAATAGTGTTCTCTCCAACTTACATTTTGACTACAGATACTGTTTACTGATCAATGTCAAGTTGTGATACAATTCTTTACTGATGAAGGAATCAGGCTTCCATAGTGGTTCTTATTATTATGTAGGTTATGGGCTTCCTGGGGAACTAGATAAAAGCTGTGATGGTTCTCTGCACACACACACACACAAATTGCATGGCCAAAAACACTCAAAAAAAATTTTTTATAGTTTAAGGAGATGACAAGCCCTTTGAAATCTTTCATAAGTTAATAAGAAGTCCTTTCTATAGTGAGGACAGTCCACTGATTAACTGAACAAGATTTCATGGTAAAAGAGAAAGAAAACAGCTTCTAATTGCACCCTAAAGATACTGATGCATCAAATGCTGATTTAAAGTTTCAGCTAATGTATCAATAGGATGCTGCTAGGATATGCTGCATTAACAAACAATCCCCAATCTCAGGGGTTGAGCACAAAAAAAATCATATTTCTTACTCACCTGTGCAGTGTAGGTTGGTACACGTCTTTGGTAATTAGAGTCACTCAGAAACACAGAATGATGGAGCATCACTGTCTAGGCAGTGTTTTCTGATCACTGAGATGGGAAAAGCCAGTGTGATTTACCACACTCTAACTAACAGAGTTTCTGTGCGGAAATGACAAGTAATCTTTCTACTGAAGTTTCATCAGCCAAAATAAGAGATACCACATGTATAGCTTTAAGAGGTAAAGAAAAGAAGAGTGAGAAATAAAGACTGTTACTATGGTCTTTGTTTCAAGAGTTGATTGTATGTGTTATTTGTTATTTCTGAACTTCTTTGAACATGATGTATTTATTTTTTTGTAATCAAACATGCTAAGCTTTTGAAACTTGATATTCTTTATAAGGATTCTCATCAAATATTATTTATAATTATGCATGGGTTCTATTAAAGTATTCTTTAAATTCTTCTTTTGGGCTATATTCCAAGTCAAACCTTCCAAAATGGGAAGATCAATCTCTTAGCTTTATCGAACTGGCAACATAAAAACATGCCACCATAGTGTGGGTAGAGATGGCATGTTCACTGTCAATTTCTATGAAGTAATCGAGTTGATATAAAAGTTATTAATGTTGGGGTGCTTTTCTATCACTCCAATGGTGTGAAGGCACAGGTAAATATTCAACTACCATCTCTTGCTGAAGCCATTCCTGGCCCTCCAGTTCTTCCCACAGGACTCTGTATGCCTTTTTGCACTTGTTTAATTGGCCCGTAATTGTCTACATGCCTTTCTGCACCATTGACTGTAAGCTCACTCATTCATTTGTTAAAGATATATTTATTTTTAATCTACTTTACATTTCTGCTCTTCGCATAGGGGTTAGTACAGATGGGAGTTCATAAATTAAAACTGATACGTGTGTGCTCAGTCATGTCTAACTCTTCGTGGCCCTATGGACTGTAGCCCTCCAGGCTCCACTGTCCTTGGGATTTTCCAGGCAAGAATACTGGAGTGGGTTGCCATGCCCTCCTCCAGGGAATCTTCCTGATCCAGGGATCAAACCCACATTTCTTATATCTTCTGCATTGGCAGGTAGATTCTTTACCATTAGCACTACCTGTAAAATTGAATTAATGAATAAATTGAAGAATATTGTTATTAACAGTAGTGTTATTTTTATAGTGGCAACCAGTATTTATTGAAAGGAAGTCAGGATCCTTAACTAATTTATTGAGTACTTTTTATACATTCTGGGCTTTGTGCTAAATGTTTTACATGTGTTATCTTGTGTGTGCGCGCATGCTCAGTCACTCAGTCGTGTCCTGCTCTTCGCAGCCCCAGGGACTATAGCCAGCCAGGCTCCTCTGTCCATGGGATTCTCCAGGCAAGCATACTGGAGTAGGGGTTACCATTTCCTCCTCTGAGGAATCTTTCCAACCCAGAGACTGAGCCTACGTGTCCTGTGTCTCCTGCATTGGCATGAGGTTATCTTTTTCAATCCTATAATAACTCTAAGAGGTAGATATTATTATCCTTATGAGATGACTCCATTCACTGTCTCAGTCACTCGATTTTCAATTGCATCTAATTGGTTTTCACTTCCTTCCTGAGTTTGGGAGTTTGCTATTAGCAACTTTCCATCTCTTACATCTAGGATACATTGTGGCCTTCTTCTAACCTCATAGGTTGAAGTTCTAACCCCCAGAACCTCAAAATGTGAACTTACTTGGAAATGAGGTTTTTGCAGATGTAATCAGTTAGAACAGATAAAGTTATACCAGTGTAGGTAGGCTCCTTACCTGACAGATGCCCTTACAAAAGCAGGAAATTTGGACACAGACACACAAATTGAGGTAATGCCATGTGAAGACTGGGGAACTGGTGACAAAGGAACAGATTGTGCAGAGTGAAAAATGTGGGGATAACTGTGTTTGTTGTTGTTTGGCTACACCATGCGGCTTGCAGGACCTTACTTCCCTGACCAGGGATTGAACATGGGCCAGGGAAATCCCTAGGGATACTTGTTTTATAATGAAAAGCTTTTACAGAACCATCATTTGTAAGAGCTTACACACAAACTATATGCTAAAGAGCCTACAGTTCAAGTGGAAATAATGGAAAAACTCATAGCATCAGTGTGAGTGGGCTGCTTTTTGCCTCTTGTCAAAGTTGTAAGAGAGTCATGAATTCAGGCTAGCTATAAGACGTGCTTCTGATTCTAAACAGGTAGTATATTTTTAAAAAAAGAAAGAAAGGAAGGAAGAAAGGAAGCTGTAGCCCATCCTTTCTCAAGCATCTGCATTAGGTAATGAGAACTTGGTCATGATGAAACTTAGCACCGGCAAGAATGAGATTCTGGATGCTACCCTCCTACTCAGGGCTTCTCTTCCAGACAGCTTCAATCTGGGGATAAGTGACAGTTGTGGTTAGAGTGCCAAGGGCAGGAAATTAAAGACCACAGATTTCAATCACCGTGTGCCTAGATGACAGGCTTCACTGTGGTTACCTGGAAACACAAGAAGCATATCAAGGAAACTTTACTGCTCAAAAGAACTTACAGGCTGGCTCACAAAAGCCTGTGATATTTTTTGATCTCTATAGGAACCTCTAGATTCCCAGATCATCACCAAGAGGGAGCAGGTGTAAACGATGTTTAGCCTCCTAAGGAGAGCACAGTGCTACTCCCCACTTTAGATACAATCACAGGAAACAGAAATCTCCCAGAAAGCAGAATCAGGGGATAAAAGATACAGTAACCCCCTACTTTATAAACTCAAAATGAGTTAAAGATACGTAAGGCTTGAAACCATAAAACTCCAAGAAAAAAACATTGGCAATACTGCCATTGACATAGATCTTAGCATATATATAAAATCTTTTTTCCTGCAGAGGGTGGATCTATCTCCTCAGCAAGGGAAACGAAAGCAAAAATAAACAAATGGGACCTAACCAAACTTAAAAGCTTTTATACATCAAAGGAAACCATCAACAAAATGAAAAGGCACCCTACTGAATAAGAGAAGACATTTGCAATATGCCAAGGTATACAAATAATTCATGCAATTCAAAAGGAAAAACAAGCAAACAAAAACACATAATTCATTTGAAAAATTGACAGAAGACCTGAAAAGATATTTTTCCAAGAAGACACAAAGATGACCAACAGACTTATGGAAGGATGCTCAGCATCACTAATCATCAGAGAAATTCAAATGAAAACCACAATGAAATAGGGACTTCCCCAGCAGTCTAGGGGTTAAGACTTCACCTTCCAATGCAGGGCATGCAGGCTTGATCCCTGGTTGGGAAGTTAAGATCCCACATGCCTCATGGCCAAAATCCAAAACATAAAACAGAAGAAATACGGTAACAAATTCAATTTTTAAAAGTACCCACAATAAGATAACACCTCATAGCAGTCAGAATGGTTATTGTCAAAAAGACTGGAAATAACAAGTGTTGGTGAGGATGTGGAGAAAAGGAAATCCTGTGCACTGTTGGTGGGAATGCAGACTGGTGCAGCCAGTATGGAAAACTGTAGGGAAGTTTCCTAAAAACACTAAAAATGGAATTACCATATTATCCAGCAATTCTGCTTCTAGGGTGCTTATCCAAAGAACACAATTCAAAAAGATGTATGTACCCAGTGTTCATAGAAGCATTATTTTCAACAGCCAAGGTATGGAAGAACCCTATATGGCCATCAACAGATGAATGGATAAACATCTGGTAAACAGACACAATGCAATATTTAATATTGCTCAGGGTAGGGAGTTTTGGTAATTTCTGTTAGTAGGATTTAAAAATTGCTAGATATCAGTGCTTTATATGAATTTCCAATTTTTTCACTTTCTGAATGGGAGTTTGTATTGCACTTACGTGGTTCCCATCCCTTCTTTGTATACTGGTTGGGGCTAAGGTTTGTGGAGAAAGTATTTCTTTCAGTTTACAGGTTGTTGGATCATAAGACCCACATCCCATCCTAATTAAAAGAACATACATCACTCAGAGATACTGGATAACACCCAGCAAACCTGGACTGTAAGCAAGTGCAGCAAGCAGATAATACTCGGGGACCATCTCACTTTCGTAGGGGCAAAGGTGTTCTCCTTGTGAAAAAGCAATATGCTCAGATATTTGGGTCACCAAAGTGGTTTTGGCAGAGGTTGCTAGCTGTGCCCTTGATGTCTGTTTTCCACTTTGTATCCAGTAATAAAAGCTTTAGTAGGAAACTTTTATTAGACTGCTGAGTTTAAGATTCTCTTTTTAAGCTTCCTTTGTAGCTAGACATCACCATGTAACTAGGTTCCGGCTAAGGGATGTGAGTAGAATTAACGTGGGTCATTGTTCTTTGTGGTTTTAGAAACAGTATAACCACCTTTCTTCTCCATTTCCTGCTGGTCAAATATGAAACAATCATTTAGGAACAGCCACACCAGAGGAACCTGGGTCCTTCGATGAATTTCATGTGCAAGCTGCACTATTGGCCATGAACCACCTATTAAATAACTTTAGATGAGAGAGAAACTATTACCTGAAAATTGGATTCCCCTCTTGGTGGGTGTTGAGCCAAAAGACACAACCTACTCTAAGAATTGGAGAAGGAAGTGTTTATTACCTGCAGCAAGTAAGGAGAACAGTGGGGATCTTTCCCAAAGGACTGTCACCCCAAACAGCAAAATCAGGGAAGTTTTAAGCTAAGGGTACATGCATCTTCATGAAGGGGCTTGAGCAGAGGAAAACTTAGTGTAGAATTTCAGCAAAGGTCAACAGAATCTATGCTTTAGTTGACTGAAGTCATGAAATTCATAAAGGGTCAACATCATCATCCCTTAGGTTCCACTTGATCTCATGGTTGAGCACTCAAGGGAGGCTTAAATTCTGCAAAACAGCTCAAGAAGTGCTTCAGGCTAATTTTTGGTACAGAACTGGAGTTTTTGCAAGTGGTCATTATCTTTGCCATTTTTACTTCTCATGACTGATAACAGTCTTTGTTCCTGGATTCCTTTTTTTATTTTTTAAAGAAATTTTCATTTATTTGGCTGCACTGGGTATTAGTTGCAGCATGTGGGATCTAGTTCCCCGACCAGGGGCTGAACTCAGTTCCCCTACATTAGAGGCAGAGTCCTAGCCACTGGACCACCAGGGAAGTCCCCTGAATTCTTTTGTTCCCTGAAGATGATTAACTACTGAGACCTGATCAAAGGCAAGCATTCTGGTCAATCTTGGATCACAAAATGATTTAAGTCAAAAATGGCTTCCCTTATGTCAAGAAAGTCATGCCTGTTTCTCTTCCTCCAGGGAATGAATTGAACCTAATAAGGTCACTTTTACCTTAGCCTAAAGTTACACTGGAATGGGTGAATTTAACTCAGATAACCATTATATCTACTACTGTGGGCATGAATCCCTTAGAAGAAATGGAGTAGCCATCATGGTCAACAAAAGAGTTTAAACTGCAGTACTTGGATGCAATCTCAAAAATGATAGAATGATCTCTGTTTGTTTCCAAGGCAAACCATTCAATATCATGGTAATCCAAGCCTATGCCCCAACCAGGAACACTGAAGAAGCTGAACGGATCTATGAAGACCTACAAGACCTTTTAGAACTAACACCCAAAAAAGATGTCCTTTTCATTATAGGGGACTGGAATGCAAAAGTAGGAAGTTGAGAAACACCTGGAGTAACAGGCAAATTTGGCCTTGAAGTACAGAATGAATGAAGCAGGGAAAAGACTAATAGAGTTTTGCCAAGAAAATGCACTGGTCATAGCACACACCCTCTTCCAACAACACAAAAGAAGACTCTACACATGGACATCACCAGATGGTCAACACCGAAATCAGATTGATTGTATTCTTTGCAGCCAAAGATGGAGAAGCTCTATACAGTCAGCAAAAACAAGACCGGGAGCTGACTGTGGCTCAGATCATGAACTCCTTATTGCCAAATTCAGACTCAAATTGAAGAAAGTAGGGAAAACCACTAGACCATTCAGGTATGACTAAATCAAATCCCTTATGATTATACAGTGGAAGTGAGAAATAGATTTAAGGGACTAGATCTGATAGACAGAGTGCCTGATGAACTATGGACGGAGGTTTGTGACATTGTACAGGAGACAGGGATCAAGACCATCCCCATGGAAAAGAAATGCAAAAAAGCAAAACGGCTGTCTGGGGAGGCCTTACAAATAGCTGTGAAAAAAAGAGAAGTGAAAAGCAAAGGAGAAAAGGAAAGATATAAGTATCCGAATGCAGAGTTCCAAAGAATAGCAAGGAGAGATAAGAAAGCCATCCTCAGGAATCAATGCAAAGAAATAGAGGGAATTTGACAATAAGGAGTTCATGATCTGAGCCACAGTCAGCTCCCGGTCTTGTTTTTGCTGACTGTATAGAGTTTCTCCATCTTTGGCTGCAAAGAATATAATCAGTCTGATTTCATTGTTGACCATCTGGTGATGTCCATGTGTAGAGTTTTCTCTTGTGTTGTTGGAAGAGGGTGTTTGCTATGACCAGTGCGCTCTCTTGACAAAACTCTATTAGCCTTTGCCTGTCCTGCTTCATTCATCCAAGGCTAAATCTGCCTGTTAGTCCAGGTGTTTCTTGACTTCCTACTTTCGCATTCCAGTCCCCTATAATGACAAGAACATGTTTTTGGGGTCTTAAACTAAGCTTGCACACCACAACTATTGAACCCATGCTCTAGAGCCTGGGTACTGCAACTACTAAGCCCACACACCCTAGAGCCTTTGCTCCACCACAAAAGAAGTGACTACAATGAGAAGCCCATGCACCGAAAGAAAGAATAGCTCCTGCTTACTCCAACTGGCGGAGAAGGCAATGGCACCCCACTCCAGTACTCCTGCCTGGAGAATCCCATAGACGGAGGAGCCTGGTAGGCTGCAGTCCATGGGGTCGTTACTAGTCGGACACGACTGAGCAACTTCACTTTCACTTTTCACTTTCATGCATTGGAAAAGGACATGGCAACCCACTCCAGTGTTCTTGCCTGGAGAATCCCAGGGACGGGGGAGCCTGGTGGGCTTCCGTCTATGGGGTCACATAGAGTCGGACACGACTGAAGCAACTTAGCAGCAGCAGCAACTCCAACTAGAGAAAATCTCATGCTCAATGAAGACCCAGCAGAGCCAAAGATAAATAAAGAAATTATTTTTTAAAAAAGGAATGATATAATGATTTTAAAAATCTGAAGGGAGAAATGAAGATCTACTAAATTATTAAATTGCATTATGAACACACTCATATATTTCCCTTAGATTGATGGGAAAAAAAATAAAACTGTTTCTCAGTTTTATTCTGTTAGATTTCACACTGAAATTAGGCTGTTCAATCACTACATTAAAACTAATGTAAACTACTTCAAAGTATATCTATTTTCTTACTGGCGTCTACAAAAAATGTCACTTAAACAGATACCCTACTTTTATAGTAGAAAGAAAAAGTTTGGCTAGAAAATCATAATGAAGAGAAAGAAACTGAAGTCTTTCTAGGAGAAAAATTGAATAAATGGTTTGAAAGAAAGAATCATATTTCATCAAAGTGAAAATTTTGTTTCCACAAACAGTTACAGTGAATGTATATAAAATGCAATTTGGGCAGAAGTTTTTTTAGCAATTTTTGGATCAACAGTTTTGATCCAAAACTGTTCAAAGTATAGAAGATGAGCCTTCATATGTTGAAAAGTTTCTATTATTTTGAAAGTAAAAACTGCCATCAAGTGGATTTTCCAGATTAAGCCAGTTGATTCACTATATCAGTGTTTGCTTTGGTGTCATGTAAACAAGGAATTTCAGGAAAGGATTTAAAATCTGAAAGTCATAGAGCTTTCTATAGGGTCTACTCTTAAAATCCCAGGTTTGTTTGAGTGTAAATTTAGGACCAGAGCTAGAAGGGCCCTGGCATCTGCTGTGGGAACACATGAGCAGCTCTGGCTTCTGTTAATGAGGGCGCAAACAGAGTATGTTGTATAAACATGCCGAGCAACGGAAAGTAGGTTGCCCTAAAATAGAAATAGCATACCAGCTTTACTGAATACCCCAAAAAGGACAGACATTAAATGCCCCTAATTAGTGAGTGCTAAAAATAGTACTACAATTAGAAAACAGTCATTTTATTCCAAGAGGTAGCACTCAAACTTCCCAGGTGGCGCTAATGATAAAGAACCCGCCTGACAATTCAGGTTAGATATAAAAGACTCAGCTTCAGCCTCTGGGCTGGGAAGATCCCCTGGAGAAGGGCACCACAACCCGTTCCAGTATTGTTGCCTGGAGAATCCCAAGGACAAAGGAGCTTAGCAGGTCGCACAGAATCGGACACGACTAAAGAGACTTAGCACACACCACTCAAACTAGGCATCTATAAAGTGATTGCAAAATGATTTTATAAACAGGGGCAGAAGGGTAGTAAAATATTGAAAGCATGCAGCCCAGACTGGGACTTGAACCCACTGTCTTTTAACTGAGATCATACCTGCTCTCAGGGCTTAACAAACCTGGGGTTCTTAATGTCTCATTATAGAAAGAATTCAGTGAGAGACAAAGTGATAGGTAAGAAATGAATTTATTTAGAGAGAAACACATTCCAGAGACAGAATGCAGTCCATCTCAAATGATGAGAACAGCTCTGGAAGGAAAACACTCCACAGAGCGTGGGCCATCTCAGAAGGCAAGTGGCCTTGAAATATGGCATGGTTAGCTTTTATGGGCTAATGAGTGGGAGAGGATTACTCCAACTATTGTGGAGGGGAGGCAGACATTTCCAGGAACTGGGCCACCAGCTCAGAACAGTGATGGCATTGATGACTGATGGCATTAGCATTTAGCATGCTAATGCATTACAATGAGCATATCAGTTCAGCGGAGTTCAGGTGCTCAGTCATGTCCGACTCTTTGTGACCCCATGGACTGTGGCATGCCAGGCTTCCCTGTCCATCACCAACTGCTGGAGTTTACTCAAACTCATGTCCATCAAGTCAGTGATGCCATCCAACTACCTCATCCTCTGTCGTCCCCTTTCCTCCTGCTTTCAATCTTTCCCAGCATCAGGGTATTTTCAAATGAGTCAGCTCTTCACATCAGGTGAGCAAAGTATTGGGGTTTCAGCTTCAGCATCAGTCCTTCCAATGAATATTCAGGACTGATTTCCTTTAGGATGGACTGGTTGGATCTCCTTGCAGTCTAAGGGACTCTCAAGAGTCTTCTCCAACAGTTCAAAAACATTGATTCTTTGGGGCTCAGCTTTCTTTATAGTTCAACTCTCCCTTGAACTTTGACTTTCCATACATGACTACTGGAAAAAACATAGACTTGACTAGACGGACCTTTGTTGACAAAGTAATATCTCTGGTTTTTAATATGCTGTCTGGGTTGGTCATAACTTTCCTTCCAAGGAGTAAGCGTCTTTTAATTTCATGGCTGCAGTCACCATCTGCAGTGGTTTTGGAGCCCCCACAAATAAAGTCTCTCACTGTTTCCACTGTTTCCCCATCTATTTGCCATGAAGGGATGGGAGCAGATGCCATGATCTTCGTTTTCTGAATGTTGAGTTTTAAGCCAACTTTTTCACTCTCCTCTTTCACTTTCATTAGGCATTCCATCACCTCCACTAGCTTTGTTCGTAGTGATGCTTTTTAAGGCCCACTTGACTTTGCATTCCAAGATGTCTGGTCTAGATCACACTGTTGTGGTTATCTGGATCATTAAGACCTTTTTTGTATAGTTCTTCTGTGTATTCCTGCCATCTCTTCTTATGCTTCTGTCAGGTCCATACCATTTCTCCCCATTATTACACAGTGAGTATATAATGAGAGTCAAGATCTACTGGAAGTTGAAACTTCTGTTATCCTGGTTGGTTCTAACCAGTTTTTGCTGTGTCCTCAATGGCTATGTCATTATTTTAGAGGTTGTGCCGTGCTCATTTTCCTCCTGTTTCAATGAGTTCACAATCAGAAAAGTTATTGAAAACAACTGCAGCCAAGTTCAGAGACCTGGGATCACAGCTCTGGGATGTAGTAGGTATGACTATTGTTCACTGACCTAGACTATGTCTAGAGTTTGTGCTTCAATTTTAATATCTCTATGTTGCTACAAAACAGACAAACTAAGGAACAAAGCTTTGCTGAACCATAAAAGCAAGCTGGGCAAGCAGATAAGAGAATTGTAGAAGCTTGGTTGAGAAACAGACACTGACTTAAAAGAAGTTTGCTTACAGTTTTATCCTTGGGATGACAACAGAGGAAAGGAAGGAAAGAAGGCTGGGGTTCTGATGGAACAGGCTTTGAGAGATTGGGGCTTCAGGCTCTTCCAAGCAAGACTGGTAACTAAAGACCTTTCTAAATCTGTGACTCTTAAATGTTGTGATAATGAAAAAAAAAAAAAACAAACAAACCCACTAATAGAATTCTCTTGGACTATTCCTTGAACTTTGTTGCTCAAAATTTTGTAAGCAGATACGGTAGAGGGAGCCCCAGAGAAAAAGAACCAGAGATGGCTATCGTAACATAAGAGAAGCCATTTTTGGCCTAAGCCATTTTGTCATCTCAGCCTGACCACAATGCTTGCCCTTGAACCAGGTCTTAGTAATTAATGATCTTAATTAAGGGAACAAAAGAATGCAGGAACAAAGGACCATTACTGAGCAAGAGAAGTAACAATAGCAAAGACAATAAACCACTTGTAAAAGACTCCTAGTTCTGTCTCAATGGCAAAGATTAGCCTGAAGCACTTTCTTGAGCTGTTTTGCAGAATTTAAGCCCCTGGATCCAGGGAAAGTTGGAGGAGTTGCAGGCCCAGCAACTGGTTTACACAAATTGGGTCAGCCAGCAGACAAATGACAAAATGTGTGAGCTACAAAGTAAGTGCTGCCTCACTTCTGCCCTCAAAATCTTGCACAAGAATATCTCCTGTGACTTACCCTAACCAGAAACATACAAGAAAATTCACTCTGAGAAACAGATTTCAGGCTAGCCAACTCGACGCAATACAAAGTCTATGCAAATTATGTGTGCAAGTAGCCTATGCAAATTATGTGTGTATGCCAAATGACATCACAGCCTGGTGTATAAATAATAATACAACCTATTAACTATTTTCTGTGTTCTATTCTTTGGGCATTAAGTCATTGAATTATCATAACTCAACGCCGAAGGGACTATTTTTGTTCCCATTTTCCAGATGTGGAAACTGAATGAAAAATAATCAAGTAAAAAAAAAAAGTTAAGTAATTTGTGTAAGGCCAGAGAGCCAGTAAGTGTTAGCAGCAGCAGGATTTAAACCACCCAGGCAGTCTAGCTGTAGAGCCTCTGTCCTTACCCATTACCTCTCTGCAACATCCAGAGAGACAACGTGAGGAAGGCTCTGGAAGAATTGAGTCAAAAGAGGACACAACGTCATCTCAGCCTGACAAGTGCAAAGGGACCTGAGCCACACAGTCAGCAGGGATTTCCCGGTGGGAGCAGCATAACACTGTTCACCTGATTAAATGAATGATTTAAATTTTGCATGAATCTGCATTATAGATTTCTCTTTTCATGTACAGTTTTTTGGCTGAAAATAATTAATAGCAGTAGAGCTCTTAAATAGTGAACAGCTTAACTTATATGGGGACCAGCTGAACTATTTCTGATAGAGAAAGAGGATGTAGGAGGAGCCAACACTTCTGAGAACATCATTAAACAGTGAACACGTGGGACTTCCCAGGTGGTCCAATGGCTAAGACTCCATCCTCCCAATGCAAGGAGCCTGTGTTTGATCCCTGGTCAGGGAACTAGATCCCACATGCCGTAACTAAGACCCAGCAGAGCTACATGCATGCATATATAGATATACATATTTTAAAAAAGAATGAACAAGTACATTAAGTATAAAAGAATGAAGCATTAGTTAAGGCCATGGAGAAATTTTTTTTCAATTGTCAATCCCTACTAAATGAGAGATGCTTTTGTCAGATGATATTAAGTGCTTGAACTAAATGTGCATGCAGTTTTCCTCGTCCATTCACAAAACGCCAGAATTTCACAGCAAAATGCTTCCTCTTTGTCCCTGGGGGCAGATTTTTAAAAAATGTCCCATGTATGTTCTTGGAGGGAAAGGCAGTGGGAATCAAGGTACGTCAGTATGATTATGGCTGTCTGGCTGGAAGCTTTGCGCAATTCTGTGTGTCATTCAGCATTTGAAGGTTAGAACGCATTTGGCATTTTCTGTGACAATGGCTTCGTATTACACAACTGCTTTCAATCACTCAACCACTTCCCCCTCGCATGGATGGCGGGCATTTCCTTCAGGGCACTTGATGCCCTGGAGAGGCACTTTGGCTATAATGTGTCTTACCTGCCAAACGCTGCAGAACCACACTTGGCACCGACCTAGCCCACTCCTCACAGATGTTCAGCGGCTCTATCCTGAAAAGCTAATTTGTGGGAAATCCTGAAACTACAGCTCTCTATAAATACTCCACATAAAGTGCATTTCCCCCAGAATGATTCATTAAAAGCCTTGCCTGCAGATCATCCACTGGCCCCGGCCCTAGACCGTCTCCCGGTTGGCAGTGGATTCCGCTGACCACAGGTGCCAAGTCCAGGAATCTCCTCTCCTGAGTCTTTTGAGTCCCTGCTGATTCCCCACAAAACTCTCCCACACATTTTAAATTCCTCTAAATCGAATCAACTGCCTCTCTTTCTGACAAACTCGTCTGACAAGTCCCAACCACTGTCCTCTATCCAGTTTCAAATATTTGGGATGTACCCATGCTTTTCCAGCCTTTATTTTAGTTTCAAGGTACTAGTGAGCAGCTCAAATGCAATCCTTTCCTGATGCCACCAGGCAGTTAATTATTTTTCCCTTAGTACTTCTACAAAATGGTTTAGACTTCACTTTCTTTCATGTTCTTCTTTTATTTCTTATTTTTAATTGACACAAAGTACTACTATGGCCTCTTGTAAAAGACCAAAGCCCTAGATTCCAATTCTGCCTCCTTCACTAACCATGCGACATTGTTCAAGTTACCTGATCTTTCTGGTACTCAGTTTTCTCATCTGCAATGTGTTAGTAATAATCATGATAAAATATAACAATAGTTTTAATAAGATCTAGCATATACAGTGCTTTCTATGTGCCAGGAACTCTAAGACTGAATATAAATTAATTTTTTAATAATGAAGAAGCACGATTAAATAATTTTTTAGCAAATCCATACCATAGAGTATTATGTAGCCATTAAAAATAATGAGGCATAATAACATTAAGCTATGTTGCTGATATAATATTAAGTATGTCTCTCTCTGACTCTTTAAAAATATATTCACAGAGGCATGCACATATGGTTTGAATTTTTACAAAGGATATGTTTATACATCTATATAGTTTAAATTTTTTAATGAACATTTTAAAGACAAAATAAATAGATAAATTGACTAAAAATAAATTATAATTTTACAAGCATACCAGAACTGGCAGCTTGAGTAAATTGTTACCACTCATGAAAGTAGAAACTGCTATGTACTACCCCTATTCCAATCACAATTTTAAAAATATTTTGATATATACCTTTAAGAACTGCCAATTAAACCAGGCTTGCATGTTTCTGATTATCCTCAGTGAGACAGACTTCTACTTTGGGAATGATTGATATTTTTTAACAGAAACGATTATTTGTCATCATGACTGAAATTGTTTATCAGGTGGGTAATGCTGGAGAAGGAAATGGCAACCCACTCCAGTGTTCTTGCCTGGAGAATCCCAGGGACGGGGGAGCCTGGTGGGCTTCTGTCTATGGGGTCCACAGAGTCGGACATGACTGAAGCGACTTAGCAGCAATGCTGATTCTAATTAAAACTATCATAGACTTCTCTCATTCAAGGCTCTTTAAATTTTAATTTTTAAAAGATTGTTTTAAATTAAGATATGTACATTTTAAAAAATTATGCAAGCAGGATCTCTGGTGTGTCATACAGCTCTTTGATTGTGGCTCCTGGACTCTCGAGTTGTGGAACTCGGGCTCTGGAGATCAAGGGCTTAGCAGTTGCCTCCCATGGGCTTAGTTGCCTGTGGGATCCTAGTTCCCCAACCAAGGATCATACCCACATCCCCCGCATTGGGAGGCAAGTTCTTAACCACAGGACCTCCAGGGAAGTCCCCAAAGCCCTGCAATTTTTAAAAGATGTTATAGGGGCAACAGCTCAGTCCTTTCACAGGATATAGAGCTTCCAAAATGTTTCCAATGTCTATTTCAAAATAATAAGCTTAATTATGCTTTGCAGGAGGAAATCTGCATACTTATTGAAATTGTGCTGCTTAGATTCCATTCTTCTAGTTAGCTGCCAGTTGGAACCAATCTCTAAAACTTTTCAATAATTTTATCAGGCCTAGAAGTTGCTAAATAAATGCCTTATTTATCATGTTTTGCTGTTCAGCCACTAAGTTGTGTCTGACTCTTTGTGATCCCAGGGACTGCCACACGCCAGGTTCTCTGTCCTTCACCATCTCCCCAGTTCACTCAGATTCATGGTCATTGAGTCAGTGATGCTATCCAACCATTTCATTCTCTGCCACTCCCTTCTCCTCCTGCCCTCAATCTTCACCAGCATCAGAGTCTTTTCCGATGAATCAGCTCTTCTCATCAGGTGCCCAGCAGGTGTGTACTCCATGGATCACAGCCTTGTGATGGTGAAGGGGCTTTTTATTTATCAGTTTGAATACTTTTACTCTTCTTTTTATAAAACACTCTCACCATTACTTTATCTCTATAGGTAACTTTTATATATAACACATTTCACTTAATACTATATAACTTATTCTTGCTTTTAAATGAAAAAAAATTTTTATTTTAGTTTTACCTGTAACTACCACCATCACAAGTAGCCTATCTTAAAAATGCTGTTCCTTCAAGCTGAATTCAATACAGCAACTTCCTGTCCCACCTCCAACAAGTATCTAGCTCTGTACTGTGGCTTGTCTATGTATCTTTTTTTCAGTAAAAGAGGAGAACTTCTGTCTGAGATTAATCGCTCAGCCCACTCTCAGAGACTTGCTCCACCATATAGATCAATTCATCTTTATCATCAGCTCCTCTTTTGACTCAGCTTTTGCTCTTTGGTATTTAAAC
Source organism: Cephalophus harveyi (assembly GCA_006410635.1). Classification (NCBI taxonomy): domain Eukaryota; kingdom Metazoa; phylum Chordata; class Mammalia; order Artiodactyla; family Bovidae; genus Cephalophus; species Cephalophus harveyi. The sequence continues at coordinate 207,017 of SJYT01077501.1, forward strand.
AAGTCAGGTCTCTCCCATAGAGACCTGAGAGAGAGGGGCAGAAAGAGAAAGAGACAATCACGGAGAGAGAGAGAACCTTGATCCTAGGTCTCCTTCTAGTTTCTGAACCATCCCTGGACTCCTTCTTTAAAACAAGTCAGTGCTCTCTTAGATTACTCTCACATTCTTCTAAAGCCATAGCAGTTGGTGTTATGCCTCAGTCACTCCAATAAAAGCATCTGCGGTGGTCACTAATGACCATCCATTGTCTAAACCCAAGGGATAATTTTCAGGCATCTTACTTGAATTCCTTGGCATTGCACATTTCGCACTCTTCACCACTTCTTCCTTGAAATGTTTAGTTTGGCTTCTGTGAAATCACACTGTTTCTGTTCTTCTGCCTCCTGTTCCCTTTTTTGTGTATTTTGCAGATTCATCATCTAAAACTTGATGCCCCCCAGAATTCCATCATGGGCCCCTCTCTCTTCTCCATCTATACACTTAGCCTTATCTCTTCTTTGTTCAAGGCCTCAAATGCTCCTTCTTCCGGCTGGCATCCTAACCTTCGAGTCTAAGCTGACCTTTGTCCCCCGAGGGCCATTTGGAACTCATCATGTGGCCCCACAAACTCTCTTATCCTTCCTGCTCCCTTTTGGGCAAATGGCACCACCCAGTTTCACAAAATTACATGGAGTCCTCCTAGGATTTGTCTCTCTTCCTCATTTCCCATATCCATTGATCTTCAAGCCTTGCCAATTCTATTTATTAGATGCATCCTCAAGTATTCATTTAGGGCTTTTCCACTTTCTTATCTAGATTCCTGTCATTGCCTCACTACACCTCTGATTCTAGTTTTATCTCTTCCGGTATACCCTCCCCAACATCACTGCAAGAAATGTTCTAATACACAGATCAGTAACTCCTCATCAATTTCCAGTGAAAACCTAAACCTAAGACTTTACATAATCTGGCCCTGCCTACCTTCCCAGTTTTATCTTCTCTGAACTCCACAGGCATCCTAAGATCTGGCCACACACCAGATCCAGAATTTTATAAATGTATCATACTCTCTCTTCCCACACCTTCTCATAGTTTTTCCTCTTCCTCTTTTCTTCTCAGCATTGCTAATTATAACTTCTTGGGAAATTTAGTTTCACTTCTATCAAGATTTACTGGGGCTTCCCTGGAAGTCCAGTGGTTAAGACTCTGCTCTTCCACGGCAGGGGCGCGAGTTGGATGCCTGCTTGGGAAACTGAGATTGCACATGCTGTAGAGCAGAGTCAAAAAAAAAAAAGATTTATCTTATCTGAACTTTTAATGAAATTGCTTAGAACTGAAATAAGTGGCCTTCCTTTGGGAATCCTTATATCTCTGTCTCTCTTATTACATGTATAATACCAGGTCTCTTATTTGCAAGTTCTGAAATTAAACCCAAATCAGACTTAAAAATAGGTAAAGGAGGACCAAACAGAATGCAGTATGTAAAAACTAGTGGAAAGCCTATGATGTGAGTTTTAAAGCATAGCTGAATAGAGTGCCTAACTAATTTCCTCAGGAGTCTCTATCTTTCTCCATCTTTATCTTTGTTTTTCTCTGTGTTGGTCTTATTTTTAGACAAGCTGTCACTACTTGATGGCAAAGAAGGTTGTCAGCTGCTTTCTTGAAACTTCCATCAAAAATTCTAGGATGAATAGAAAAAAAGAAAAAAAAAAATCCTAGGATGGTTTCTCATTGGCCTAACTGTGGCCACATGTCTGTTTTACTGAATAATCACTTTGGTTAGGACAAAGAGATATCTCACCTGGCCAGGTCCAGGCCATAGGCCCAGCATAGGTGTTGGGGTGGTGGGTAGGGTCCTAAATTGAGAATGGGAGAAATGATTCCATCCAAAGCATGGTGGACAGAGAGGGGCACATATGTCTGCTGCAACCCTTCNCTGGCCAGGTCCAGGCCCTAGGCCCAGCATAGGTGTTGGGGTGGTGGGTAGGGTCCTAAATTGAGAATGGGAGAAATGATTCCATCCAAAGCATGGTGGACAGAGAGGGGCACATATGTCTGCTGCAACCCTTCTCGCTGTTTTCATACACTGTGTTTGTCTGCCTACTCACTGAGTTGTGAGTTCTTTCAGGGGAAGTACAGATTAGATTTTCACATATGTAACCCAAGCATAACGTATACCACACGTTAGTGTTCTTGTGAGAACTTCATCAAATAATATATTTAAACTCTTTCAAGCATTTAGCCATACACACACACACACACAAAAACAAAAGAAATCTTGCCATTTGCAACAACATGGATGGACTTTTAGGGCATTATGCTAAGTGAAACAGGTAAGACAAACACCCCAGATCTCCCTTATATGTAGAATCTATAAAAGAAAACAAAATAAACAACAGAAAATAATTTAAAAAAATAAAAGGCAAGCTCATAGACACATACAGAGAACAAACTGGTAGATGCCAGAGGTGGGGGGTGGACAAAAATGGGTGAAAGGGTCAAAAGGTCAAAACTTCCAGCTGTAAAATAAGTCACAGGGATGTACTGTATAGCACAGTGAATAAGGTCAATAATATATATTTTATGTATTTGAAAGTTGCTAAGAGAATAACTATTAAGACCTCATCACAAGAAAAAGAATTGTTTGTAACTATGTATGATGACAAATGTTGACCAGACTTACCATGGTGATCATTTTGCAGTATATATACATATCTAATCATTATTCCATATGCTTCAATATGTACATTGTTGTATGTCAATTATACCTCAAAAAATAAAGCACTGATCACAAAGTCAGATATATAATAATAAATATTGACTATACTATTGGTATTAATGTTTCATATATAGAGTGAAAAAGGTAGTATTAAATCAGCTTCATTTGTATAGCCAAAGTACTGAAAAAACTCATATGCACCATTTTTTTTTTTTCCTTTTTGGCTGTGCTTAGTTCCCCAGCCAGGGATTGAACCTGGGCCCATGGCAGTGAAAGTGTGGAGTCCATTGAACTGTCAGGGAGCTCCCATCATACACATGATTTGTTGTTGCTGTTTAGTTGCTAAATTGTGTCCAACTCCTTGCAACCCTGTGGACTATAGCCCACCAGGCTCCTCTGTCCATGGGATTTCCCAGGCAAGACTACTGGAGAGGGTTGCCATTTCCTTCTCCTGAGGATCTTCCTAACCCAGAGATGGAATCCAGGTCTCCTGGTTGGCAGGCAGATTCTTTTTACCACTGAGCCAATGCATTTCTATCATTAGAGAAAATAGTTTCACCTTCAAGTGATGGAAGAACCATCTACAAGTGAATTAAGCTTAAGAGATTTATTATCTCATATAGCAAGGAGTTTAGAAGCCACATGGCGATAAAGAGATAGTTATATCAGTGGTTAAAAGAAATAATCAAAGATCCAGAGTACTTACATCTTTCAGTTTTGCCATGCTCAGAGGGTAAGTCAGTTACCTTCATGGTCACAAGAGACTGTTGAAGCTCCTAGCAGTATGTTCTCACCTACCATATGGCCTAAAGGCAGAAAAAAAGGGATACCTTTTTCCATGGTTCTCTTTTTAAGAACAAAGAGTTTTCTCAGAATTGTCCCTGTCCCCAGCCAATTACTACTACAAATCTTTGGTCAGAATTGGGCCAGAGTGAGATCAAAGTGATTTCATAGATCAAGCAAGACGTTTTCAAAAGGAACACATGCTTTCTAACATTGCTGACCCTGCCAATATGGAAAGGCTTGGGATATACCTATAGTGTTAGCAAAAAATGAAGTCAGCCACATTTTGTAGGCATTTCCAAATATGTAATCACTGTTGCATTCAATACATCCGTAGTGTCTACAGTAAAATTACTGTTTCCCCCTACTGGCCCTGATTTTATCCCTTAGTATACACACAGTTAACTGCTGGGGGAACTGGGTATGCTTCTTATTTTCATTTGTTCCTACAAAAATGAAAGCATATTGGTGAGTTGGCTCCCCCAAATGGAAACATGCTATATATGCTCTACATTTTCAAATTGATGCACATTATTTGCATGATAGAATGTGTCAGCTATCAATTTATTGCCTTTTGTTTCCAAACTTCTTTTATTTCCACCCTTCTTTGCCCTGTTTTGTGACTCTGGAGCTGCCTTTTTTAAACACTTCTCCTTTGATTTCTCCTGGCTCAGTTTTAGACTTTGTCAACACCAGGTGCTAGAGGGGCACCACGAGGCCAGAGCAGGCGGAGGGGCCTTCCCTTCCTGCTTCCAGAGGGGTGTTTTTGGCAAGGCAGCCAGTTGATGGGCTCACATTATCATCTCTGCTCATGGGCACTCTGATAAGTGTTTCTGGCCCACCCTGCAGGTCGATCCCATGGTTCGGCTGTGGCTACAGCCTCAGCAAGTTTCTTTCCACTAGTCGACTGCATGTTCCTATGGCAGCCACACCCACTCCAGAGGTCTGACTCTGTCTTGGGCAAAGGGAGGAGAGCTCTTCTAGATTCTTCCTTCCTTCCTTCTTCAAGTTCTTCAGCCCAAGGATTAGTAAATTCTTTCTGTATTTACTACCTCTGTACTTCTTAGACCTTTATTTCCCGCTTTTACTAGTTAAACACATTTTACGGGTTGACAATTTTTCATATCAAATTGTCTCTGTTTATATTACCTTTGTGGTTTCTTTTGACTTGATTCCATCCCAATTCCTTCAAAATTTATGGTTTTGAGTGTCAGGTTATTATTTTTTTTTAATTTTCTTGGCTGATCCATGCAACATGTGGGATCTTAGTTCCCCAAGCAGGGTTGAACTCACACCACTTACACTGGAAGTCTGGAGTCTTACCACTGAACCACCAGGGAAGGCTCTTGAGTGTCTGAGTTTAAAATTCAATTTAAATAAATATTTATTAAGAAAGTATTATACTATGTGCATATTAGTTTATTATTAAACATATTCATTTAAATATTAGGAATAATGTACAAAGTCCTTAATTCATAGAGTTTACAGTCTAGCAGAGATTCAGCAGAGATTCTAGGAGCAATTCTAGCGGAGATTCAGGTGATAAAATTAAATAAATGTAAAACTCAAGATAGCCATCAGTACTATAAAGAAAATATGAATGTTTAAGAGACTAGACAGTAAAAATAAATCAGAGGATAGGAGACCATGTGCTGTGTCCTGTGCTTAGTAACTCAGTCATGCCCGACTCTTTGTGACCCCATGCACCAGGTTCCTCTGTCCATAGGGACTCTCCAGACAAGAATACTGGAGTGGGTTGCCATGCCCTCCTCCAGGAGATCTTCCCAACCCAGCGACTGAACCCCGGTCTCCCACATTGCAGGCAAATGGGGGTAGCTTAATCAAGAAGGAATTCTCTGAGGAGGTGACATTTCAGCAGAGATCTGAATCATGGGAAGGAGTCGACCGTTTGCAGAACAGCAAACATCCATTGTGGCTGGAGCAGGGTCTAAAAAGAACAGACTGGTAGAAAGTGGGGCCAGAAGTCAGCAGATAACGCAAAAAAACTACGTAGGCAATGAAAAGTCTAGATGCTATTCTAAAGATGATGGGAGGCCATTGGAATGTTTTAAACAAGAATAAAACAATCTACTCTATGTTTTAAAAGACCCCTTTGACTGTTGTATAAAGCATAAACTCTGTGGAGTCAAGAATAGAGATAGGTATACAACAGAAGAACTATACAAAACAGATCTTCATAACCCAGATAACCACAATGGTGTGATCACTCACCTAGAGCCAGACATCCTGGAATTTGGAATCAAGTGGCCCTTAGGAAGCATCACTAGTGAACAAAGCTAGTGGAGGTAATGGAATTCCAGTTGAGCTATATCAAATCCTAAAAGATGATGCTGTGAAAGTGCTGCAGTAAATATGTCAGCAAATTTGGAAAACTCAGCAGTGGCCACAGGACTGGAGAAGGTCACTTTTCATTCCAATCCCAAAGAAAGGCAATGCCAAAGAATGCTCAAACTACTGCCCAACTGCACTCATCTCACATGCTAGCAAAGTAATGCTCAAGATTCTCCAAGCCAGGCTTTAACAGTACATGAACCATGAACTTCCAGATGTTCAAGCTGAATTTAGAAAAGGCAGAGGAACCAGAGATCAAATTGCCAACATCTGCTGGATCACTGAAAAAGCAAGAGAGTTCCAGAAAAACATCTACTTCTGTTTTATTGACTACACCAAAGTCTTTGACTGTGTGGATCACAACAAACTGTGGAAAATTCTTCAAGAGACAGGAATATCAGACCACCTTATCTGCCTCCTGAGAAATCTGTATGCAGGTCAGAAGCAACAGTTAGAACTGGACATGGAACAACAGACTACTTCCAAATCGGGAAAGGAATACATCAAGGCTATATATTGTCCACCTTGTTTATTTAACTTATATGCAGAGTATATCATGAGAAATGCTGGGCTGGATGAAGAACAAGCTGGAATCAAAATTGCTGAGAGAAATATTAATAACCTCAGATATGCAGATGACACCACCCTTATGGCAGAAAGCGAAGAAGATCTAAAGAGCCTCTTGATGAAAATGAAAGAGGAAAGTGAAAAAGTTGGTGTAAAACTCAACATTCAGAAAACTAAGATCATGGCATCTGGTCCCATCACTTCATGGGAAATAGATGGGGAAGCAATGGAAACAATGAGAGAATTTGTGGGGGCTCCAAAATCACTGCAGATGGTGACTGCAGCCATGACATTAAAAGATGCTTATTCCTTGGATGAAAAGCTATGACCTGCCTAGACAGTATATTAAAAAGTAGAGACATTACTTGGCCAACAAAGGTCTGTCTAGTCAAAGCTATGGTTTTTCCAGTAGTGATGTATAGATGTGAGAGATGGGCCATAAAGAAATTGAACCCCAAAGAATTGATGTTTTTGAACTGTGGTATTGGAGAAGACTCTTGAGAGTCCCTTGGACTGCAAGGAGATCCAACCAGTCCATCCTAAAGGAAATCAGTCCTAGGTGTTCATTGGAAGGACTGATCCTGAAGCTGAAACTCCAATACTCAGGCCACGTGATGCAAAGAACTGACTCATTAGAAAAGACCCTGATGCTGGGAAAGATTGAAGGCAGGAGGAGAAGGGGATGACAGAGGATGAGATGGTTGGGTGGCATCACTGACTCGATGGACATGAGTTTGAGTAATCTCTGGGAGTTGGGGATGGACAGGGAAGCCTGACGTGCTGCAGTCCATGGGGTCTCAAAGAGTCAGACACCACTGAGTGACTGAACTGAACTGATACAAGTTAGGAAGCAATAATAGTCATCCACAGAAATATTGTTGACATGGACTGAAATGGTAGCAGTGGTAGCAGTAAACAATGGAGGGGAATAAATGTAACATAGAGCCCACAGATGTTACTGATTGATTATTAATGGAGAATGAGAAGAAGTGAGGAATCAGAGATAGCTCCCACACTGGGGCCTGAGTAAATGGTTAACATATGTGAAAGTCAGTGGGCTTTACATCAACAGTTCTCAAACATCTTGATCTCAGGACCCTTTTATTTTTTTAAAAAATTACTTATTTATGCGGCTGCATTGGGTCTTAGTTGCAGCACGTGGGATCTTCGCTGCTTCCTGTGGGATCTCTCATTGTGGCGCATGGACTCTCCAGTTGTGATGTGTGGACACCAGATAGTGTGGTTTTCAGTAGCTGCAGCATGCAGGCTCTCTAGTTGGAAGGCAGATTCTTAATCACTGGACCACCAGGGAAGTCCAAGGATCCCTTCTTTACTTTTTTTTTTTTTTTAATATTTATTTATTTATTTTGGTTGTACCAGGTCTTAGTTGCAGCATGGAAACTCTTAGTTTCAGCATGTGGGAGCTAGTTCCCTGACCAGGGGTCGAACCTGGATCCCCTGCATTGGGAGCACAGAGTCTTTGCCACTGGACCACCAGGAAAGTCCCCCCTTTCTTTACTTTTAAAAATTGAGTAATTTTAAAAATGGGTCTTCCCAGGTAGCTCAATAGTAAAGAATCTGCCTGCCAATGCAGTAGACGTAGGAGACAGGGGTTCGATCCCAGGTCAGAAAGATTCCCTGGAGGAAGAAATGCCAACCCACTCCAGTATTCTTGCCTAGAAAACCCTTTGGACAGAGGAGCCTGTCAGGCTACAGTCCATAGGGTTGCAAAAAGTCAGACAAACTGAACAACTGAGCATACAGAATTGTAAAAATGCTTTCATTTATATGGAATACATATATATTTATCATATTAAAAGTAAAACAGAAAATATTTAAATATGTATTTATTAATTCATTTAAAATAAAAATAATAAATCCATGGCATGTGGACTCAAATGACATTATTTATGAAAAATACAATATTCTATGAAAATTATTCTATGGAACAAAAACTTTCCTGAGAAGAGAGGCATACTTTCATATTTTTCAAATCTCATTAATGTCTGGCTTAATAAAAGACAATTGTACAGTATTCTTAAATCTGCTTCCTTACTCCAGTATTCTTGCCTGGAAAATTCCAAGGACAGAGGATCCTCACAGGCCATACAGTCATGAGGTTGTAAAGAGTTAGACAGGACTGAGCCCATGCACACAGATTCAATCTGTTGTGATACATTTTTTTAGCTACACCACATGAAGAAAACCTCACCTCACATAATTATGTAGTTAGAAACAGAAGGGTTGTCTTCATAGCCTTTTCAGATAACTGCATATATTCTTCTTTGACATTACACTAAAACTTCAGAAATATTTCTTAAAGACGATCTGCAGTGAGGACTCTGAAACCATCTCAATGAACTTCTCATACTGTTTTATTAAAATCTATTGGTCTATTTGTACTTTGAATAAATCTTTTATCCACATATGAGTTTGACTGCATGAATGCCCAAAGATCCCTAGAACACATTTTGAGAATAACTGGGTCACATAACATTATTCACTAATTTAAAAAAAATACATATTGAGTGGTTACCATAGGTCAGTCCTTGTTCTGTGAGCCAGCGATACAAAGAAATGATTTAACATGACCCTTTCTTTGTTACCTAATTCTGAGCACACTACCTTTGAGGGGTCTATGACAGTACCACTTGGGGGACAGTTTCTTTCCCAAACAGTATTTTGTAAGCCAAAAAGTTTCAACTCAAAACCATTTAGGGAGTACTTACTCGATTAAAAAAAAATTAAAAAGAAAACACCCCAACCAAAACCTTGGCACTTTCTCAGGCATGCAGGTAAATGTAAGGTAGTTAAACATGTTTATACACATACTTCCTGTATTGCTTTATCACTTCCACCATCGTGATAAACCACCTGTATAGATTATTAACTCTAATCTCTTCACAAGTTAAAGTCAGATGTTAACATTTTGCTTTCAAAAAATTACAGAATCTTCTGTATCACCTTGAACGTTCTTCATTCTTCCAGAATCATATTCACAAAAAATTATTACTTCATAAAGTGACCTCACACATCAACTCCTTGAACTCTGTTTACAGTAATGAAGCCAGATGATGTGAGTTTGGGGGAAATCCCATATTCTTTCTGTGGTTGATGACTTCTTTAATAGTGCCAATTTTGTTTTTTTCCTTACCTTAGTCAATGTATCATATCTGGCTATGAAGATGGGTAGCTTAATCAGAAAAACGGAAAAGTTGTTTTCAGGCTATAATTCTTGAAATTTAGTCACAAAAATATGGATCAAATATTATGATTCAGAAGAGAAACTGCCTGATACTGGAGAGCAAGGATTATCTTTGTCTTCATACTTGCAACTACTACCTTTTCTACTTTAAATAAAGTGGATGCTACAGGAACATTTGTCAAGATGAAGATGAGAGGACTCCAAATACAAGGAAACACTTTCAGAGCTTTAATTGAAAAGTTCAGAGATAAAAACTTATCTGGCAAGAAACTACGCTAAAGATAGAAATGACATGATATTGCTAGTCTCCTTAAGGGACAATGTTTAATAAACCTTTGAAAAATAATTTCAGTTCCTCCTCTTTAAAATGAGAGAAGCAATACCTTTCAGCTCTAGCTGTTAACGGACTAAACGAGGTAGTGGATATAAAGCACCCAGTGCCGTTTTGGCACCTCTGAGGACTTGACTCATCTTAATTCCTTTCTTTCCCTTCTTTGGGAACCTCCTCCATAAGGATGATCTTTAGAGTACACTTTTCCCCCCCTATGCTGTGTGGCATGCAGGATTGAAACTGTGCCCCCTGCAGTGGAAACAGAGAGTCTTAACCACTGGATTGCCAGGGAAGTCCAAAATACACTCTTCTTGATTGACTAGGACAAAATACTAAGCATAATCATGTTATTAATGAATCTAACCATTTTCAAAAATTTCTTCTCTCTGTTTTTAAAAGCAGGAGTTTTGTAGCAGCATCTCTTTGTCCAGTATGTATTTATTGGGCACCTACTACATGACAGGTCTACCAGATCCTGGAGAGATGGCTCTGAACATGTCCACAAAACTTCTGAACCTCATGGGGAAGACAAGAATCCACCAAATAATTATGCAAATAATTAATTACAATTATCCTTATTTCTTATATTTTCTCTTTACTTCTCACTGAGTAACATATATTCAGTTCAGTTCAGTCGCTGAGTTGTGTCTGACTCTTTGCAACCCCATGAATCACAGCATGCCAGGCCTCCCTGTCCATCACCAACTCCCGGAGTTCACCCAAACTCCTGTCCATTGAGTCGGTGATGCCATCCAGCCATCTCATCCTCTGTCGTCCCCTTCTCCTCCTGCCCCCAATCCCTCCCAGCATCAGACTCTTTTCCAATGAGTCAACTCTTTGCATGAGGTGGCCAAAGTATTGGAGTTTCAGCTTCAGCATCAGTCCTTCCAAAGAACACCCAGGACTGATCTCCTTTAGAATGGATTAGTTGGATCTCCTTGCAGTCCAAGGGACTCTCAAGAGTCTTCTCCAACACCACAGTTCAAAAGCATCAATTCTTCAGCACTCAGCTTTCTTCACAGTCCAACGTTCACATCCATATATGACCACTGGAAAAACCATAGCCCTTGACTAGATGGAACTTTGCTGGCAAAGTAATGTCTCTGCTTTTGAATATGCTATCTAGGTTGGTCATGACTTTCCTTCCAAGGAGTAGGCGGCTTTTAATTTCATGGCTGCAATCACCATCTGCAGTGATTTTGGAACCCCAAAATATAAAGTCTGACACTGTTTCCACTGTCTCCCCATCTATTTCCCATGAAGTGATGGGACTGGATGCCATGATCTTCTTTTTCTGAATGTTGAGCTTTAAGCCAACTTTTTCACTCTCCACTTTCACTTTTACCAAGAGGCTTTTTAGTTCCTCTTCACTTTCTGTCATTAGGGTGGTGTCATCTGAATATCTGAAGTTATTGATATTTCTCCCGGCAATTTTGATTCCAGCTTGTGTTTCTTCCAGTCCAGCATTTCTCATGATGTACTCTGCATAGAAGTTAAATGAGCAGGGTGACAATATACAGCCTTAACGTACTCCTTTTCCTATTTGGAACCAGTCTGTTGTTCCATGTCCAGTTCTAACTGTTGCTTCCTGATCTACATACAGATTTCTCAAGAGGAAGGTCAGGTGGTCTGGTATTCCCATCTCTTTCAGAATTTTCCACAGTTTATTGTGATCCACACAGTCAAAGGCTTTGGCATAGTCAATAAAGCAGAAATAGATGTTTTTCTGGAACTCTCTTGCTTTTTCCATGATCCAGAGGATGTTGGCAATTTGATCTCTGGTTCCTCTGCCTTTGCTAAAACCAGCTTGAACATCTGGAAGTTCACGGTTCACGTATTACTGAAGCCTGGCTTGGAGAATTTTGAGTACTACTTTACTAGCGTGTGAGATGAGTGCAATTGTGCGGTAGTTGGAGCATTCTTTGGCATTACCTTTGGGATTGGAATGAAAACCGACCTTTTCCAGTCCTGTGGCCACTGCTGAGTTTTCCAAATTTGCTGGCATATTGATTGTACGTGGCCTATTTATCTAGTTTATTGTCTGCCTTCACCACTAGAAGGTCTGTTTTATTCCCTGTTGAGTACATCAAGATTAGTACTTGACAGGCAATGGATTTTCAGTGAATATTTGTTGAAAGAAATGTATGAATTACAATTTTAATAATCACTTTGAAAAAGTTAAGGATGCTATGTGAGTTTATAATACAGAGGTTAACCTCATGTTTCATACCAAAAACAAAAGAAGGAAGTTTCTCTGTATATGAAAGAGGAGTAAAAGGACAATTATATAGAAATATAAGAAGGTAATGGATGTCTTCAATTTGAGAAGCCCTAAGAAACTTGCTTAAGTGCTGATGTTGAAGATAGAACATAGAGATTCAGAATGACTGAAAAGTTTGTAACTTAGCACTGATATGAAAAACTGAGATTAATGTAAGGAAAGGTATAAGTAACTCATTAAACATTCAGAGGAAGATATAAATCCTTTATGTTACTTTGAAAGACTCATACCCTCTAATGAAGCAAGTAGTAAAAGAAGACACAGCCATTTGACCACTAATTAAAAACTTCTCTTTAAAAGGCTAAACACATTGTTGATGCAATTTCCTAAATATCTGTCTTGGGAAAAAGATGAACTCTTTGGCCCAAGGTAGTCAACAGTAAGCTGATATCTCCCTAAGCTGTTTGTGTAGCACCTGAGAGTCAACAGTAAACTTTTATAGGGCTGCTCTTAAAACAAAAATGAATGCTAAACACACACATGACTATATCTAGTCTATGTGAATCCCAAGAATTAAGTACACAAAGGAAACCCCAGGCAAACAGGAATGTGTTCCTTTCTCTAAAAGTTCCGAGGAAGTGATGTTCAAAAACACATCTGCTTCTTGATGTCCCCAAAGGGAGATTTTCACATATAACAATCCACCTTGTTACTGAAAATTTTATTCAATTCTGATATTAATCTGTATAAATAGCTAAACAAAATGAATATAAATTTTTGAAATGTGAGAAAGGCTCCGTTTTAACAAATGCATTTAGCTAAGAGCATTATTTGTTGTATAACACATCAAGGCTGATTCATCATTTAAACCCAATGGCAAATATGAAGGGCAGAGTTCTATAACTTCATCATGAACAGAATAGTTTTTGTGTTGCCAAACTTGTCAAAGATAAGGAAAGACTATTAGTTCTTGTATTTGTTTGCTTCCTTAAATCAGCCTTTGGATCACATCAGCAGGTCTCGGGAATTAAGACATGTGTCTGACACCATGGGTGGATGGGACAAACAGAAACTAGCAGACACCAAGGCTTATTCTCTGTGCAAATGATCACATGAAGTGAAAAACTCTGCATCTAAGATTATGTCTATTTATTATGAATGTAACATTTCCCTTCTCTTTTAGTCTAAACCAGAAGCATATTTACAGGGGAGGAGAAAACATTTAATTTATACCAAGGCCATCCTCTGCAAAGTTAAGAAAATAAGAATAACTAAAATAATATTAACTAATATTTATTGAACACTTATCATAAATCAGCATTTGTGCCAAGCCTCATATTATTATTATTGACTTCTCACAGAAATTCTTTTAAACGGGAAGAATTATGATAAGACCACAATTTTTTATTTGGTCTAAACAAAAGAGACGGGAAGATCCCCTGGAGAAGGAAATGGCAACCCACTCCAGTATTCTTGCCTGGAGAATCCCATGGATGGAGGAGCCTGGTGGGCTACAGTCCACGGGGTCGCAAAGAGTCGGACACGACTGAGCGACTTCACACACAAACAAAAGAGAGAACACAAATTTTAATAATGTGAATTTTGTCAGATTGAGAAACTGGACTATGAAACTTAAAAATAAAAATTATAATGCACTGAACTAACTGTGATTATCTTCTGTATTGCTGCTGTTATTGGTTAGTCACTAAGTCATCTCTGACTCTTTGCAACAGCATGGAGTGGAGCCCTCCAGGCTCCTCTGTCCATGAGATTTTCCAGGCAAGAACATAGGACTGGGTTGCCATTTCCTCCAATTTTCTGTATAAATAGGAGTAAAAGCTACAGGATATTTATGTTATTGATATTTTGAAAATCTAAGAATATAAACATTTTACTTAGTATAGCAACGTCCTGTCTTGTAAGATTAAAATTATCTTTATTATCATAAAAATGAGTAGTTCATTCATATGAAATTCTTTTGATGGTATTAGTTACTCATACGGAGACTATAAATACTTGTTTAATTTCTTAAAGAAAATTATATTTACTCATGGTATTGAGCTTTCTAATACTTACCCTCCCAACTATGATTTCTCTGATTTTACTATAATTATTATTATATAATTAACTTGAAAAGCATAAAATCTGTCAATGTTCTTTGGAGTTTAGCAAAATTATCTGTTTTTCTTTTTATCTCAATTAAGGTATAAGTAAAAATACATAGTACTTCTGACAGAAATACCCTCAAAACACAATAAAGAATCTTGGTTTTCTTTCCAACATAACATTTAGCATTTATTAAATTCTGAATTTATAAATATTAAATCACTCAATTTGTTAGAAAAGGCTAAGAAAAGGAAAGCTGGGGCATGTCCCAGGGTTACTTTTCTCCCAAGCCCTGACTGCTACTACCGAGCTAGTGAAAGCCACAGTTCAGAGACTGCTCAGCAGAACAAGATAACTGTGACCTTTTAAATGGACCTATTGGGGAATTCCCTGGTGGTCCAGTGGTTAGGATGCCATGCTCTCACTGCTGAGGGTCTAGATTTGATCCCTGGTCAGGGAATTAAAATCTCACAAGCCCATTAGAATGGTCAAAAAAAAAAAAAGAATAAGTAAATAAAATGGGCCTACTGTAAGAAAAAGAAATGCAGTTTGGAACATTTCTGATTTATATTCTCAGCTAGATTAAACAAGATAATTTGTTTATATGCAGTCAATTTGAAAATGATCTGAAAATGAGAAAGATTACAATGTTTTTTAAAAATGTGTCATTTAAGATGATTGCCCTTGTCAGTCATATCATTTGTAAATATTTTCTCCCATTCTATAGGTTGTTTTTTTTTCCCCCTTTACTATTCAAAAGCAGAGACATTACTTTGCCAACAAAGGTCCATCTAGTCAAGGCTATGGTTTTTCCAGTGGTCATGTATGGATGTGAAAGTTGGACTGTGAAGAAAGCTGAGCACCAAAGAATTGATGCTTTTGAACTGTGGTGTTGGAGAAGACTCTTGAGAGTCCCTTGGACTGCAAGGAGATCCAACTAATCCATTCTAAAGGAGATCAGTCCTGGGTGTTCTTTGGAAGGACTGATGCTGAAGCTGAAACTCCAACACTTTGGCCACCTCATGCAAGGAGTTGACTCATTGGAAAAGACTCTGATGCTGGGAGGGATTGGGGGCAGGAGGAGAAGGGGATGACAGAGGATGAGATGGCTGGATGGCATCACCAACTCGATGGACAGGAGTTTGGGTGAACTCCGGGAGTTGGTGATGAACAGGGAGGCCTGGCGTGCTGCAGTTCATGGGGTCGCAGAGAGTAGGACACAGCTGAGCAACTGAACTCAACTGAACTGAACTGAACTGTGCAAAAGTTTTTAAGTTTAATTAGGTTCTCTTTGTTTGTTTTTACTTGTATTTCTTTTGCCTTAAGAATACATTGCTAAGAGTTATGTCAAAGAGAGTTCCACTTATGTTCTCTTCTTTTTATTTTATGATTTCAGGTCTTACTTTTAAGTCTTTAAGCCATTTTGAGTTTATTTTTGTATATTGTGTGAGAGAATGTTCTAATGCCACGTTTTTCATGTGGCAGCCCAGTTTTTCCCAATATTACTTGTTGAAGAGACTATCTTTTCTCCACTGAGTATTCTTGCTTCTTTTGTTGTAGATTAATTGACCATAGGCACATGGGGTTATTTCTGGGTTCTCTATTCTGTTCCATTGATCTATGTATCTATTTTGTGCCAATTCCATATTGTTTGGACTCCTGTAGTTTTGCAGTATAGTCAAGTCAGGGAGGGTGATACTTCCAGCTTTATTTTTTTTTCACAGGATTGCTCTGGCAATTCAAGGTCTTTTGTGATTCAATATAATTTTATGATTTTTTTTCTAGTTCTCTGAAAAATGTCATGGGTATTTTGATCATGATTGCACTGAATGTGTACATTGCTTTGGGTTGTATAGCCATTTTATTAATATTAATTCTTCTAAACCAATAGCATCAGATATTTTTCCATTTCTTGAATCATCTTCAATGTCTTCCATCAATGCTTTGTAGGTTTCAGAATGTAAGTCTTCCAAGTCTTTCAAAATATACAAAGAGGTCATACAACTCAATATCAAAAAATGGTCAGAACATGAATAGACATTTTCCAAAGGAAGACACACAGATGACCAACAGGCACATGAAAAGTTTTGCAACATCATGGATTATTAGAGAAGTGCAAATCAAAACCACAATGAGATATCATTTCACACATGTCAAAATGGCTATCACAAAGTCTACAAATAACAAATGTTGGAGAGGATGTGGAAGAGAGGAAACACTTGTACAGTATTAGTGGGAATGTAAACTGGTGCAGCCATTAAGGACAAAAACAGGAAAAAAGGAAAACAACATTAATTTGAAAAGATGCAGGCAACCCAGTGTTCATGACAGCACTATTACAATAGCCAAGACATGGAAGTAACCCAAATACCCATAAACAACTGAATTAAGATGCAAGCTGATCTCTAAACAGGCCCCTTGTATGGCCCAGGTGAGCTCATAGATATGCTACGAAATAGCCAGAGACTTTCCCAACTCAACAGTGGATACACACTGACCACAGGGATGCTCCAGTTCAGGCACAGGTGCCCTTGATGCACAGCTGTGTCTTTAAGTGACCTTAGGCAGCCAGGAGTCCACTGAGGGTTCTTAAATATTCTATACATGTATACGCCTGATTATAACAGACTGAATTATAGGAAAGACATGCACAACAGAACCTGTTGTTATGTAACTTGCAACTGTCAATCAAAGCTATCAGTCCCTGGCTGCCTAAATAAATATGTAAGAGCCCTGTCTTGAAAATCCCATACCGTATCATTCTGGCTCCAGTGCCCTTCTTGGCTTGGCCCATCTCTCCCTTGAGGTGTTCTTTCTGTTCTTCCCTTAATAAAACCTCAGATTCTTCTGGTAAAACCTCAGATTCTTCTCTGTGTTCTTGCCAAGAACCGAGGCCCACAAGGAGGGGTCCTCTTTGCCCCTCTCCTACCTAATAACATAACCCCATGTAATAAATATAACAATGGTTGATTTTAGAATTGAATGTTGAATATAGATTAAAGGAAAAATCAATGTCTACATACACTGTTTTGGAGTGCTATCCCTTGAATGTAATGGAATCTATATCCTTAAGAAAAAAATGCAGGAACTTCTCTGGTGGTCCAGTGGCTAAGACTTTGCAATCCTAATGCACAGGGCACAGGTTCGTTTCCTGGTCAGGAAACTAAGATCCCATAAACCAGATGGTGTGGCTATATATATATATACACACACACACACACACACACACACAGTTAGTCTATAATTTGGTTACTAAATAGAGCAAAACAAGATTAACTGAATCTCAACCTATAGATTGAAAGTTAAGAGGGGCAAGGAGGCTACTAAAAGCAAGATGAAATTAAGGGACTTCAGTTAATTTCTAGGATAAAATGCCAGTGTGTTGGGGAAAGTGTCAAAGTAGGAAATTGAAATAAGTAGGGGGATGTTATATTATTCAAGTTCTTTGCATGCCAGATATACATTAGAAAAGCAATGAAGAATGACTGAAAAATCGTGAGCAGGGAACTGACAACAGTTTGCAAAGTAGAAAAAATAGAAAGACAATGTTGAAAGCAGTGTGGTGTGAAAGTTGAGTAGTAGTGGTGGTGATAAGGGTGGTTCTAGATTAATGATAATCACTGAACTAGAGGAAGCTAATGTATAATGCACTTAGCAATGAAAAGGGCTTCCCTGGCGGCTCAGATGGTAGAGAGTCCCCTGCCAATGCAGGAGACTTGGGTTTGATCCCTGGGTTGGGAAGATCCCCTGGAGAAGGGGAATGGTATCCCACTCCAGTATTCTTGCCTGGAGAATCTCATGGACAGAGAAGCCTGGCGGGCTACAGTACACAGGGTCACATAGAGCCAGACATGACTGAGTGACTAACACTTTAGCAATGAAAACCTGAATTAAGGAACTGATATCAGAAACAATGTTGCAACATATCTGGGAAATACTTATATATATAAATACATAATTATTTTTATTAGAATCTACATACATAGTTCCTTTTACTTAAAAAAAGAAAAACAAAAAAAAACCCCTGCTAATTAACCATGTAACCTTTATCCTCTTTTCTTATTATACCCCCAGAGGGTTGATCCCTCTGTGCCAGTCCCCAATCACTCTTTTTTGACACTCCTGGTTTCTAATTCTTCCCAGAATGTTAACATATTGTTTAGCTACCATGATATAGGAAGAAAGCTCTTTGAGGAAAAGAGCCAGGTTTTGCTTGTTTTACCATCCAAATGTCTAATAGTCTGTAGTACGTAGAAAGTACTCATTTCATTTTTGTTGAACAAATAAATAGATGGCTTCTCTTTGATCACATTTGGAAAATGTACTGTATGTATCAGCTAAAGGTCTTCATTGCTAAGTACAGAAACCATCTCCGAAGGGACAGTGAGGAAGCAAGGGTGTGGGGTAATTATAAGGAAGAAGGTAAAATCTCTTGCTTGATTAGCAGGTCTTTAAGAAACAGGAAAATACTGGAAGGCCAGTGAGAGATAACAAAATCTAAAGAAAGCCTAAGGAAAACTCAGGAACCTAAGCAAATCTTTGAGGGTTAAAATGTAGGAAATCCACAAACTTTCTGGGTTAGAGCATTAAAGCATCAATAATGGAATAATCAAAGTTCAAATCAACTCTTTGTCACCTTGTTCATATCACAACATAATAGCATCTAAATGGCACAATTTGTGTGAAACTCCTAACCATAATTAAGCTAAAAATCTAAGCACTTAGAACACAACCCAGACAGAGTGAAGTCTCGACAAGCAGCTGTTCAATGTTCAAAAAGTGCTAAACTTTTGGTTAGGGAGGGCAAAGCTGATTACTGTCTAGTCAGATTACATCTAAGGGTGAAAAGGTTAACTCCCTAAAAGTACATCCCTTGTTAGAAGTAGAACAAGATATTTGCCATATCTAAAAAAAATGCTAAGAATACATAGTTTTCATCATATTCAGAGTAGTCAGGAAATCCTATAACTAATGATAGGAAATCCAGGAGCATTAAAAAAACAAAAAAGAAATTGGTGATATTAAATTAACTTCATCAATAAAGTAGAGATATAAAAACATGATCCCCCCAGATTTCTCTGTTTCCTTATTTCTTGATTTCCTTTTCTATTTGGTACAAAATTGAGGCAGTATGGCTTCTGAGATACTATCTACCTACATGCCTAACTTTGTTACTACCAGTTGCACCTGTTCATACACTCTTTTGATTCCCTATTCATCTCCTTCCTCCTTGGAAAGAAAGGAAAGAGATTATTTTGTAACCTGATGATATTTGTCATGTCATTCTTTCTTTCTCTATTTCCTTGCTTCACTTTGGAATTTATCTCCTCCCCAGCCTCAGTTTATTAATCTTCAGGGTATGGTGTAATACTAAACATTTCCTTAATTGAGTCACGTAAAGAAGAATGGTTTTTACTATCAAGTTTAACAATTTGCTATTTTGAAACTCTTGCTAGACCCACATTAAATGAGATGTTAGAGAATATTATGAAGAGTAAATTTCTCTTTTTAAGAAATAAAAATGTATTATTTTAATGCATCATTTGTGTGGTATTGGTATGATAGCCATGAGATTTACCCAAAACCCTGCAATTACTGATTAGTATAATGTCATCTCTAACTTGCTGAAAAGCAACATGAGAGGAAATGAGAAAACTCATATGATATTTTGGTGCAGTTCTTTTTAAGAAAAAAGCTCCCAATTATTAGTGAATAATTCTTAGAAGCAGATATTACACATTGACTTTCAGGAGATAAAGCGAAAGGGCTAAGTGAAAGAGACACAGTTTAATGGTGGAAGTGCCTTCCAAGTTGTGTCCTTGAACAATGTGGAGAATTTGATACTTTGAATGAATCAGAATGATCAAGTATCATATCTCAGACAGTGGAAAAGAAAAATGTAGCAATATTGACATTCTGATATACCTGATAAATTATTAATGACTTGTCTGACTATCCAGTTCAGTTCAGTTGCTCAGTTGTGTCCGACTCTATGACCCCATGGACTGCAGCACCAACTCCTGGAGTTTACCCACACTCATGTCCATTGAGTCGGTGATGCCATCCAACCATCTCATCCTCTGTCATCCCCTTCTCCTCCTGCCCTCAATCTTTCCCAGAATCAGAGTCTTTTCAAATGAGTCAGCTCTTCGCATTAAGTGGCCAAAGTATTGGAGTTTCAGCTTCAACATCAGTCCTTCGATGAACACTCAGGAGTAATCTCCTTTTTGTCTGACTATATAGCAATGGCTATACAAATTTGGACAGAAGATCCTGGTGGGCTACAATCCATGGGGTTGCAAAAGAGTTGGACACAATTTAGTGACCAAACAACAATACAAACTTGGGTTAAATTCTTTCTCTACTGTTTATTAACTGCATGGCTCAGGTAAGGTTTCACTTTTTAGTCCTCAATGTCTAACATGGAGGTAAAAATGCTCTCTCTTCAGAGTTGTTGAAGGAATTAGTAAGACAGTACATGTTACTGACACATAAGCACTTTGTAATAACATGAACCGAATGTTTGTTTTCAAATCCACAATCTACACTATCCACAGAGATGCCCAATAGACAACATGATTTAACACTAAAACTGAAGAACTTCCTAAATAAGAAGATAAAACATCCAGCCATGAAACACTGAAATAAAGTATATCAACGAGAAAGTAATTTGTTTTTTTAAACTGGAGTGCAATTTCTTTAGAACTTCTAGAGAATACATCAACTATTACGAGTCTTGATTTGGATGCAGAGGAAGTGGCATGGTTCTCTTTATTTTTTTATTTAACTCAATTCTATGAAGATAATTATATATCTAGATTTTTAAAACAGAGCAAATGGAGCATTTCTCCAGATTAAAGGAAAATTGTGTGTGTGTGTGTGTGTGAGTCACTCAGTCATGTCTGACTCTGTGACCCCATGGACTGTAGCCTGCCGGGCTCCTCTGTCCATGGAATTCTACAGACAAGAGTACTGTAGTGGGTTGCCAATTCCTTCTCCAGGGGATCTTCCTGACCCAGGAATTGAACCGGGCTCTCCTGCATAGCAGGGAGAGTCTTTACCATCTGAGCCACCAGAGAAGATAAACGGCCATGAAAATAGTAACGAAATAGCACTTCTCTGCCTCTGTCTCTCAGCCACAAGTGGAGGGGATCTATTTTCTGGCAATTTGTGCTTGGAAGCATCTGAGTTCATCATATTTGCACTTCACAAATAGCACACACACGAAACAAGACTTTTCTCTCATCTAGTCCTTGGTTTCTGCAGTGTCATCTCAGGGTATGACATGCTTTCCTGCTTCTTTTTCAGGTATTGTTTCTAGTCCATAACTCAATGAGCATCAAAAGCAACCACAAGTTGAGAAGTGTCCTTTGTTCAACAGCTTTGCTACATTCTGTTGCAGAGGATACAAGTGTTTCTCTGTCCCCTCAAGTTATTGGATACACCTCTTTTCATCATCCCCTCTGGTGGGGCTCAGGCACAAGTGTCTGGGGACAAGAGTGAAATAAAGAGATGAGCTCAGCAGCACATCTCCAGCTGTATTCAGAATTAATCTTCCATTATGACACTGCTCCTTTGCCTTGGGCCTGACTCAAGAAAGAAAGTGCCTTAGTTGCTCAGTCGTTTCCAAATCTCTTTGTGACCCCATGGACTGTAGCCCACCAGGCTCCTCTGTCCATGGAATTATCCAGGCAAGAATACTGGAGTGGGTTGCCATGCCCTTCTCTAGGGGATCCTCCTGATGCAGGGATTGAACCGGGGTCTCCTGCATTGCAGGCAGATTCTTTAGCATCTCAGTCACCAGGGACTGACTCAACTTCTCTTTAAATGCGTGTGTTCCGGGTGGTCCTTCCGTCTCTTATGCAAATAGACCCTTGCAAGTTTTTCCAACCCAGTCTTAGAGACAATCCAAATATATCTGAAACCTCTGGGGAACCCAGAAGAAATGCTCCACAAACAAAGATATTTTTTGCTTCACACAAAAGGGAAAATTCTCTACAGGATGCCCAAATGCCAGTGTAGGATGTCTAGCTTCTGATCACACTCTTGCAGACCATACTGAAGAGCCCTTCTTGCCCAATTCACTTTGGTTATAACAACTGAAACTGACTCTGACT
Source organism: Cephalophus harveyi (assembly GCA_006410635.1). Lineage (NCBI taxonomy): Eukaryota > Metazoa > Chordata > Mammalia > Artiodactyla > Bovidae > Cephalophus > Cephalophus harveyi. Next base: position 229,397 of record SJYT01077501.1, read on the forward strand.
TTTTTAGGCAACAGGGGGATTTTATTATAAAGAATCAGTTTTCTGACTGAACATAGGGACAGGCTACCTGTCCTTGCCACCTCAAGCAAAGCTGAAGCGGGAATTTAACTTAGTCAGGGTCTCTCTCAACTTTCATCTTTGCCTTTGTCTGTGAAACTGGTCTCCTCCTCTCCCCACCTCGCTCCGCTGTGCCCCTTCCCTCTTCTCCCCCACTTCGGCCTTGCGCTCTCTCTCTCACACCTTTCCTCCCTGATTTCCCCTTTTACTTTTCTTGTTTCCAAGCCCATGTGACAGAAAACCAAACTTCCAGCGAAGCCTCAGGTTGAAGTTTAGTCATTCAGTGAGAAATTGTTTTCTCTTTTCCTGTCAGTGCAATACCACATTCTTTTTTGACCCAACTTGGGTCAGGTGACCACCTAAAATTTAACAACCAGGCAAAAACTGAAAGAAAATCAAACAAATCAAAAGCTAGAACTACAAATAATTAGTCAAATAAACTGCTTTAGATTTTATTTCTTTACCTATGATTTGGTTGAAATGACTTGTTGTCATAGTTATAAAATAGATGGTGATTAAAGAGATAGGATATCTTAAAAGTTGGTCAGTCAATATCTGAAGAAGTAAACACTGACAGGACAAGAAGTAAAAATTTACTAAAGGTATTCTTTGAGACGGACTTCCCAGGTGGCCCTAGTGGTAAAAACCCTGGTCGATGCAAGAGACACAGGTTTGATCACTGGGCCAGGGAGATCCCTTCCCACTCCAGTATTTTCGCCTGAAGAATCCCATGGACAGAGGGATTCCATACAGTCCATAGGGTCGTAAATAGCTAGACACGACTGAGGCGACTCAGGACATCCTTTGAGACACTAATTCAATCAAATGTCCAGGATGAAACTGTTCCATCATCAATTATACTTTGAAAAGTCAGAGTACTACAGCCCTCTCCTGGACAGTCACAAAGCATATTTATGTTCCAAGATTTAAATAATTCTCTATAAATATAAGGAAATTGTTCACATTCTAAACTTATTCCTTTTTAATGATTTTTGAAATTACTGTTTTTCTAGCTACCATTTTATGCTATTATTATGAATGCTTCAGTTGAGCCGCAAGTCTTTTTATGCTCTTAAATCCCTGAGTATTACCCGTTTAGGATGGGTAAGGACTTGGTTTCCTTAGACAATTTCCAAGAGTCTAGAGCAAGATGGGAAAGCTAAGAGAAGTTGAGTATGGGACAAGGTCACTGTCATCGCTTTTAATCATCTTCAACAAATTCTGCCTAACTTAAAGTTCTGGATACTTTATCATCCTTGTTTTATTTATGAAGCAACTAGGATTTTGGAGAAATTTGGTGAGATTTAGCAAAAGAATTTTAAGTCAGTTTTCAGGCTTAAGGGTTAAACATTTATCTAGGTAGATTTGTTTGTAAGACTGTTAAGTTTACTTTTGTTTTGGGAAGGCTTTATAATCCAAAGATTAAAAGTTCATTAAATCATCATTATGTGTATTTCTTCTAAGATATAGAAAAAACCAAGGCATAAATTATTTTTATAGGTCAAGTCAGAGGCAACAGAATCGCCCCCTAAGTTTTGAATTTCTCATTAAACTCCTTATTTTGATTGGAATTTCTAAGTTTTCACCCTCTTGATATAGCTTTATTTTTTAAAAAAAAACAAAAACACTTTTTTAAAAAATTAGTTACCCTGGAAGGTGACATCTGTTAAAGAGTCAGAGATACATTGTATTTCAACATATATTAAGTCATCACATTATAAAGCATGTTGATACAAAACCTATAGTGTCATAGGAAACTAAGAATTAATGTATTTTTGCATAAAAAGGAAGATGGAACTTTGCCAAGGCAGCTACAGCTGCAAGACGATTTCACAGTTAGGTTGAGTAGTTTTTCCTTTATTGGTGTTTGGGTCTAAAATGTTACTTGTGAGTCACCACGCACAGAGGAGGATCTTAGTGACCCTGAAAACACTCCCTGCCAGGTGTTTTCTAATGTGTCATTTAAAAAAAGGTCATGGGGGCCATCCCACAATGTAATTATGCAATTATGAGAAATTTTAAAGGAAATATTTGAAGATTAAAAATTGGAAAATCCCAAAAGCGCCCATGGTGATGGAAAAATCCCATGAACAAATAAATGAAGGATATATCCAAACAGAAGTCACAAGTAAATCATCAGCATAGGTGTAAATCATGGCCAAGTAAACTTTATAAGACAGAGAAATCCAAGGGTAGGAGGCAGGTAAGTCTTTCCAAATACTAAGGTATTTGCAATCAATAAAGAAAACAGACATTTTTCTTTTGCTGCAATCTATACATGTGACTCTAGAATAAGAAAGCATAGATTTGACTGTGAAAAGTCTTTCAGAATAAGTTATTAGGGTTCCGATGGAATCCTATGACTTCCTTCTTAATGCATTTGGAAATACACTGACATGGTTAGACATCAGTTCAGTTCAGTCGCTCAGTCGTGTCCGACTCTTTGCGACCCCATGAATCGCAGCACGCCAGGCCTCCCTGTTCATCACCATCTCATAATTTCATGGCTGCAATCACCATCTGCAGTGATTTTGGAGCCCCAAAAAATAAAGTCTGACACTGTTTCCACTGTTTCCCCATCTATTTCCCATGAAGTGATGGGACCAGTTGCCATGATCTTCGTTTTCTGAATGTTGAGCTTTAAGCCAACTTTTTCGCTCTCCTCTTTCACTTTCATCAAGAGGCTTTCTAGCTCCTCTTCACTTTCTGCCATAAGGGTGGTGTCATCTGCATATCTGATGACATATAATGATGATTATGGTTAGACATAATCTGTATTTATTTTATGAGAACTCTAACCCAGCTGCATTCTTTTTGAAAGTAAAAATTTGGCTAAACTTAAGAAATTATTTAAACTTCATCTGCATCTGAATCTAGCAACTTTTGTATTCATATTCCTTAAAATCTGGGTGTTGGAGGGTAGGAAAATGGATGGGGAAGCCATTTCTGTTTATTTTTACATTCGAATAAACCAATACTTTTGGGTCTCTACCAGTCAATCACTCTCTATCAGCCAGTATTCTTGGCACTGTGGAAATGGAAGTGAACAATCGGGACAAGTCCCTTTTTCTCATAGAGCTGCCTTTCTATTAGGGAGTCCAAGCAGTTAGACAAATAAGTAACAAATATGGACAAGTTAACTAAACCATGATAAGACCTAAAAAAGAGACAAATAGGATAATTTAATAGTATACAATGCCTGTGAGAGGTGATGTGTGAATTGAAATACAATTTCAGCCACTTGAAAGGGTTTCATTTACAGAAAACAACAAATGCTAAGATCTCAAGAAGCAAGAGTTTAAGTTTATTCGAGGAAAAGAAGAGAGTTCAGGGTAACTTCAGCGTCAGGGGTGTGGAGACTGGTGTGAAATGAGCCTGATGAGGAAAGAAGAGCACAGGTTATTGCGCGTTTGTATTTTACCGTAAATGCAGTGGTAACCACTGAGCTTCTTGGCTAGGCTGAGTGGTTAACACCATAAAATAAAATCATAAGTATTAATACTTCAAGACATAAATTTACACTTAAATTATGAGATAGTGAATTACTCTGTGAAAGATTTATTTTCATCATGAAACGTAACACTTGTCTTCTATACTTTACCTCATTGATGAACATATGAGTAGACCTTAGTCATGAAGTTAAGTATAGCAATTATTTTAAAAGATATCATTTGGAAAATTAAGGGTTTACATTTTCAAATGATTAATATTATAGATCAAGAATAAAGAACAGCCTATCTGGAGGAAGTGTTCATGGAGTAAAGAGGTAAAAAGGTTTAAGAAGTTAACTCATTTCTATTGTTTTGAGATGAACTAAGGAAGTCTTTCTGAAATAGTGGGTAATAATATTTATTATTTTATATATGATTAAAAATGTAGCAGTTGCTATTTTCAGTGAATTTGGCTATTACATAAAAGTATAAAGAAGAAAATAATAATCACCCATAATAGAATTACTTTCTAGTCTTTCTTAATCATTGTGACGTATATTTGACAAAACTGAAATTTTATAGGATATGAAGTTTTTCAACCCAATTACTTTCACCTAATATAAATGCTGGGCTGGAAGAAGCACAAGCTGGAATCAAGATTGCCAGGAGAACTATCAATAACCTCAGATATGCACATGACACCACCCTTTTGGCAGAAAGTGAAGAACTAAAAAGCCTCTTGATGAAAGGGAAAGAGGAGAGTGAAAAAGTTGGCTTAAAGCTCAACATTCAGAAAACGAAGATCATGGCATCTGGTCCCATCACTTCATGGGAAATAGATGGGGAAACAGTGGAAACAGTGTCAGAATTTATTTTGGGGGGCTCCAAAATCACTGCACATGGTGATTGCAGCCATGAAATTAAAAGATGTTTACTCCTGGGAAGGAAAGTTATGGCCAACCTAGACAGCATATTAAAAAGCAGAGACATCACTTTGTCAACAAAGGTCCGTATAGTTAAGGCTATGGTTTTTCCAGTGGTCATGTATGGATGTGAGAGTTGGACTGTAAAGAAAGCTGAGGGCTGAAGAATTGATGCTTTTCAACTGTGGTGTTGGAGAAGACTCTTGCAAGTCCCTTGGACTGCAAGGAGATCCAACCAGTCCATGCAAAAGGAGAAAGTCCTGGGTGTTCATTGGAAGGACTGATGCTGAGGCTGAAACTCCAGTACTTTGGCCACTTCATGCGAAGAGTTGACTCATTGGAAAAGACCCTGATGCTGGGAGGGATTGGGGGCAGGAGGAGAAGGGGATGACAGAGGATAAGATGAGTGGATGGCATCACCGACTCAATGCACATGAGTTTGTGTGAACTCTGGGAGTTGGTGATGGACAGGGTGGCCTGGTGTGCTGCGATTCATGGGGTCGGAGAGAGTTGGACACGACTGAGCGACTGAACTGACCTGAACTGAACTGAATATTATGTTTTTGGTAACTTTCATGTCCATGTATTTTCTTTGACAATGCCATCTTAATATTTACCTAACAATTCTTGTGGCTATAAAATGATTAATTTACTCATCTATCTGTTTTGGTTTCTTATATTCTCTTAGCAAGAGTTTCTGAGAAACTACTACTCATGGCACTTTTTTATTCTAAGATTTGTCTACTACATTAGAAGACACAGGACCAGGTCCTTGGCAAGCAGAAATATAGGGATTTTTGGGGGGTGGAATACATTTGTTTTAGTTAATGTTACTATGCATCGCATGGGCTTCCTTGGTGGCTCAGCAGTAAAAGAATGTAGCTGGAATGCAGGAGCACCAGGTTCAATCCCTGGGTCAGGCAGATTCCCTGGAGAAGGAAACGGCAACCCACTCCAGTATTTTTGCCTGGAAAATTCCATGGACAGTGGAGCCTGGTGAGCTACAGTCCACGGGGTTGCCAGAATTGGACACGACTAAGCGACCAACTGTGCGTCACAGTGACAGCCTAATCTCACAGTGGCAACAAAAAGATACTAATGGCTCAAACGCCGGAATGCTTTTCATTTGTTTACATCAGAAGACCTTTTTTTCTGGGGGTGTTCTCTCATCTTGTTTCATCCCTAGAGTGGTTTTAGAAGTTTAGTGTGGAATGAAGTGGGCTTTATATAGTCACTGACTCGGAATTCAAAGTGTAATTCCCAGCCACCAGAGAAGTTCTATATTTCTGGGGAAGTCTCATGTACCCTAAAGTAATGGGATACATTTTGAAAATAAACAACTGCCACGAGTAAAAAGATATTTCCGGAGGGAAAAAATAATGCTGGAGTTGTTATCAGTTGTCTGGCTTTAGTCTAAAGGTCAAATATCATTTATATATTTAATAAATATTATTCATTATCCACTATTTGCAAAGAAAAGTAATCTCTGCTCTGATGGAGACGTCATTCTAGTGGTGAGGCAGGTATCAATCAAGTTATCATACAAATAAACAGTTACAGAGTGTCTTAGCAAAGACACTCAGCACGAGCAGTTGTATGACAAGCCTAACAAGGGAACTGTCCCAGCCTAGGGAGGATCAGGAAAGATTTCCCCAAAGAAGTGATATCTGAGCCGAGATCTGAAAGAGAAATAGGGGCTACCCAGGTACAGAGGAAAAACCTTCCAGACAGGAAAGACAATAAATGAATACTCATTACTATTACAAACCTTGGGAAGGGAAATTAACTAGTTCAAAGTACTACTTAAGATTTCACCAGAGCCTACTCAGTTTATTAGACATGTTTTGTGTATGTACATTAAAGGGCGAAGTCATTTACTAGGCAACCAGTACTGACTCCGAACAGTGACATATAAATACTAAAAGAAAATAAGAAATAGCATTGGTTTTTCAGTGGTCTCTTACTTTAAGTATTTGAACCAGAGCCTTACTTAAAAGAATAAAGATCCATGCTTCTTACTGTATTACATATCATTAAGGGTATAAGGCAACAATTGTGGGGAATGAGGATGTACAAATACAATTTACCTATGGCTTTAAAAATGGTTTTAGGTGCAAAAATAGGCTATTTTAGCTTTTTTCCAACAGTTTATCAACTAGAAAGAAGCCAATTATTTAAAGACTTACATATTAAGACAGGAAACCATAAAACTTCTTGAAGAGAAACCAGGCAAACATTCTCTGATCTAAATCATAGCAATGAGTTCTTAGATCAGTCTTCCAAGGCAATAAAAGAAATACAAACAAAAGTAAACAAATGAAACCTATCAAACTTATAATCTCCTACACAGCAAAGGAAACCATAAACAAAACAAAAGGGCAATCTACAGACTGGGAGAAAATATTTGCAAATGATGTGACCTACAAGGGGTTTAATATCCAAAATATATAAACAGTTCATACAACTCAATAGCAAAAAACCAAACAACCCAATCAAAAAGTGAGGAGAGGACCTAAATAGACATTTCTCCAAAGAAGATAGACAAATGGCCAATCAGTTCAGTTCAGTCGCTCAGTCGTGTCCGACTCTTTGCGACCCCATGAATCGCAGCACGCCAGGCCTCCCTGTTCATCACCATCTCTCGGAGTTCACTCAAACTCACATCCATTGAGTCCGTGATGCCATCCAGCCATCTCATCCTCGGTCGTCCCCTTCTCCTCCTGCCCCCAATCCCTCCCAGCATCAGAGTCTTTTCCAATGAGTCAACTCTTCGCATGAGGTGGCCAAAGTACTGGAGTTTCAG
>SJYT01077501.1:243969-254967 GCA_006410635.1 Cephalophus harveyi
GGATTTTATGTTGGGCTCTTTGAAGAGAGGGATGGGAAGAAGCGTTTCTCTGACTCATGTACCATGTTATTGCACCAGATGTGTGAGGAGAGCATGCCAGGATGCACCTAGATTTACTTTTTGGCCCCTGCTGCAAATGGCTTGTCCACCACATTAGCAATGGAAAAAACCTGTTTTTCAAATTTATTTTCTAAATACAATATATAATCACCTCTCCAGTAATTGGCAGAGCACAGTTATTATTGATAGTGACAAAAAAAAGAAAAAACCCCACCCCACCTCAAAAAAAAAAATAAATAAATAAATGAGACCATTGCTTATGCCGGAATCTGAGTTTGCTCTGGTAATTCCCTCTCCTTTATATTATGCAACAGTTCTGCCTGTAATAATTAGATTGAGAGATAGGGAGAGAGAGGCTTCATGGATCAAAGCCCTAAACAGCAGCACAAAAAAATTTTTTCTTAAAAAGAAACAGAATGATTGGTCATCCCAGAAGATTTAAATCTAGTTTGATTGGGTTAGTGTGTGGGGAGAAGATTGAAAAATCTGAAAGGCTCGTGTGGCAGGATAGGAATAAAGAAAGAGAACTCCATAGGGTACACAAAAGCAGGGGAATGAGATATGTGTGCTCAAACTTTAAGAATTAAAGGCTGCCCTGCCCCTGGAACCACAGTTGGATCAAGATGAACAGAACAGAGGAGACACTTGCAGTTTCCCATACAAGGTGTACCACATATAGATTTATTTTTTTATATATAAATTTATTTATTTTAATTAGAGGTTAATTACTTTACAATATTGTATTATGTTTGAATTGTTATTATTCTCTCTTTTTTTTTAATTTTATTTTTACTTTATTTTACTTTACAATACCATATTGGTTTTGCCATACATTGACCTGAATCCACCATGGGTGTATATGAGCTCCCAATCCTGAATCCCCCTCCCACCTCCCACCCCATATCCTCTCTGGATCATCCCCATGTACCAGCCCTAAGCATCCTGTATCCTGTGTCGAACATAGGCTGGTGCTTCGTTCTTACATGACAGTTTACCCATTTCAATGCCATTCTCCCAAATCATCCCACCCTCTCCCTCTCCCACAGAGTCCAAAAGTCCGTTCTATACATCTGTGTCTCTTTTGCTGTCTCGCATACAGGGTCATCATTGCCATCTTTCTAAATTCCATATATATGTGTCAGTATACTGTATTGGTGTTTTTCTTTCTGGCTTACTTCACTCTGTATAATAGGTTCCAGTTTCATCCATCTCATTAGAACTGATTCAAATGAATTCTTTTTAATGGCTGAGTAATACTCCATTGTGTATATGTACCACAGCTTTCTTATCCATTCATCTGCTGATGGACATCTAGGTTGTTTCCATGTCCTGGCTATTATAAACAGTGCTGCAATGAACATTGGGGTACATGTGTCTCTTTCAATTCTGGTTTCCTCGGTGTGTATGCCCAGCAGTGGGATTGCTGGGTCATAAGGCAGTTCTATTTGCAGTTTTTTAAGGAATCTCCACACTGTTCTCCATAGTGGCTGTACTAGTTTGCATTCCCACCAACAGTGTAAGAGGGTTCCCTTTTCTCCACACCCTCTCCAGCATTTATTGCTTGTAGACTTTTGGATCGCAGCCATTCTGACTGGTGTGAAATGGTACCTCATTGTGGTCTTGATTTGCATTTCTCTGATAATGAGTGATGTTGAGCATCTTTTCATGTGTTTGTTAGCCATCCGTATGTCTTCTTTGGAGAAATGTCTGTTTAGTTCTTTGGCCCATTTTTTGATTGGGTCGTTTATTTTTCTGGAATTGAGCTGCATGAGTTGCTTGTATATTTTTGAGATTAGTTGTTTGTCAGTTGCTTCATTTGCTATTGTTTTCTCCCATTCCGAAGGCTGTCTTTTTACCTTGCTTATAGTTTCCTTTGTTGTGCAGAAGCTTTTAATTTTAATTAGATCCCATTTGTTTATTTTTGCTTTTATTTCCAGTATTCTGGGAGATGGATCATAGAGGATCCTGCTGTGATTTATGTCAGAAAGTGCTTTGCCTATGTTCTCCTCTAGGAGTTTTATAGTTTCTGGTCTTACATTTAGATCTTTAATCCATTTTGAGTTTATTTTTGTGTGTGGTGTTAGAAAGTGATCTAGTTTCATTCTTCTACAAGTGGTTGACCAGTTTTCCCAGCACCACTTGTTAAAGAGATTGTCTTTACTCCATTGTATATTCTTGCCTCCTTTGTCGAAGATAAGGTGTCCATAGGTATGTGGATTTATCTCTGGGCTTTCTATTTTGTTCCATTGATCTATATTTCTGTCTTTGTGCCAATACCATACTGTCTTAATGACTGTGGCTTTGTAGAGCCTGAAGTCAAGCAAGTTGATTCCTCCAGTTCCATTCTTTTTTCTCAAGATTGCTTTGGCTATTTGAGGTTTTTTGTATTTCCATACAAATCTTGAAATTATTTGTTCTAGTTCTGTGAAAAATACCACTGGTAGCTTGATAGGGATTGCATTGAATCTGTAGATTGCTTTGGGTAGTATACTCATTTTCACTATATTGATTCTTCTGATCCATGAACATGGTATACTTCTCCATCTATTAAAAACAAATTAAGTCTGAAGTAAAGACCTGCACATTCTTCTGAATTCCTACATGCGTGCATGTGTGTGTGTGTCTGTGTGTGTGTGTCTATGTGAGACAGAGAGAGAGAAAGAGCAAACCAGACTGAGTATATCCTAGTAAGAACTTGTCAGGATTAGGCTGTTAAGATAGTTACACTCCATAAGGAGAAATCTTTCTGTCTATAGGATATGACTACTTGCCAGATTCACAGTCTGACTTATGTTTGAAAAGAGATTTTAAAAATTCTAGCAGTGCTACACAACTGCAAAAGAAACTTAGCCAAGCCAGTTACTTGTATCAATCAATACAGACCTTTTTAAAAATTGAAATGACTTACCACTTTATTTAATTTTTGTTGTTGCACTAGGTCTTCGTTGCTGCATATGCGGGTTTTCTCTAGTTGTGGCAAGTGGGAGCTATCTCTTGTTGCAGAGTATATAGGCTCTAGGCTGCGGTGGGTTCAGTAGTTGTGGTGCCTGGGCCTAGTTGTTTCAAGGCGTGTAGAATCTTCTTGGACCAAGGATTGAACCCACTGGCATTTAACTGCATTGACCTACACTGAATGCATTGGCACTGAACTGCATTGGCAAGTGGATTCTTAACCACTGAAACACCAAGGAAGTCTTGAAGTATAGTTGACTTATAACATTGTATTATTTTCATGTACAGTACAGTAATTTGATATCTTTATAGCTTATACTCTGTATAAATTTATTAGAGATTATTGCCTATATCCCCTCATAACTTTATTACACACTACATCTTCACAAGTTATTTTATACCTAGTTGTTTGTAACTCTTAATCTCCTTCATCTATTTTGCCCCTCTTCCTTCTCCCTCTCCTCTGGTAGCCATTAATTTGATCTCTGTATCTCTGAGTCTGTTTCTGATTTGTTATATTTGTTCATTTACTTTATTTTTCAGATTCCACATATTCCACATATAAGTGGAGAAGTCAAGAATACACAATGGGGAGAAGACAGTCTCTTCAATAAGCGGTTTTGGCAAAACCAGAAAAATACATGAAAAAGAATAAAACTAGAACATTCCCTCATATCACATACAAAAATAAATTCAAAATAGCTTAAAGACCTAAATATAAGACCCCAAACTACAAAACTCCTAGAGGAAAACAAGCAGTATGCTCTTGGACATTGATCTTAGCAATATTTATTTTTTTGTATCTGTCTCCTCAGGCAAGGAAAACATAACCAAAAATAAACAACTGGGACCTCAGTTCAGTTCAGTTCAGTCACTCAGTCGTGTCTAACTCTGCAACCCCATGGACTACAGCACACCATGATACCATGTCCATCACCAATTCCTGGAGCTTGTTCATGTTCCCCAAATCATGGTCATCGAGTTGGTGATGGCATCCAATCATCTCATCCTCTGTTGTCCCCTCCTCCTCCTGCCTTCTCAGCATCAGGGTCTTTTCTAATGAGTCAGTTCTTCACACTTCCAGCCAAAGTACAGGAACTTCAGCTGTAGCATCAGTCGTTCCAATGAATATTCAGGGCTGATCTCCTTCAGAATGGACTGGTTGGATCTCCTTGCAGTCCAAGGGACTCTCAAGAGTCTTCTCCAACATCACAGTTCAAAAGCATCAATTCTTCAGTGTCCAGCTTTCTTTGTGGTCCAACTCTCACATCCATATATGACTACTGGAAAAACCATAGCTTTGACTAGACAGACCTTTGTCTGCAAAATAACGTCTCTGCTTTTTAATATGCTATCTAGGTTGATCATAGCTTTTCTTCCAAGAAGCAAGCATCTTTTAATTTCATGGTTGCAGTCACCGTATACAGTGATTTGGGAGCCCAAGAAAACAAAGTCTCTCACTGTTTCCCCATCTATTTTCCATGAAGCGATGGGACCGGATACCAAGATCTTAGTTTTCTGAATGTTGAGGTTTAAGCCAACTTTTTCACTCTCCTCTTTCACTTTCATCAAGAGGCTTTTTAGTTCTTCTTTGCTTTCTGCCATAAGGGTGGTGTCATCTACATATATAAGGTTATTGATTTTTCTCCCGGCAATCTTGATTCCAGCTTGTGCTTCATCCAGCCCAGCATTTCACTTGATGTACTCTGCATATAAGGTAAGTAAGCAGAGTGACAACATACAGCTTTGACATACTCCTTTCCCAGTTTGGAACCAGTCTGTTGTTTCATCACCAGTGGAACCTAATCAAACTTCAGTCAGTTCAGTTCATTCAGTCACTCAGTCGTGTCCGACTCTTTGCGACCCCATGAATTGCAGCACACCAGGCCTCCCTGTCCATCACCATCTCCCGGAGTTCACTCAGACTCACATTCATCGAGTCCATGATGCCATCCAGCCATCTCATCCTCGGTCGTCCCCTTCTCCTCCTGCCCCCAATCCCTCCCCGCATCAGAGTCTTTTCCAATGAGTCAACTCTTCACATGAGGTGGCCAAAGTACTGGAGTTTCAGCTTTAGCATCATTCCTTCCAAAGAAATCCCAGGGTTGATCTCCTTCAGAATGGACTGGTTGGATCTCCTTGCAGTCCAAGGGACTCTCAAGAGTCTTCTCCAACACCACAGTTCAAAAGCATCAATTCTTCGGCACTCAGCCTTCTTCACAGTCCAACTCTCACATCCATACATGACCATAGGAAAAACCATAGCCTTGACTAGACGGACCTTAGTCGGCAAAGTAATGTCTCTCCTTTTGAATATGCTATCTAGGTTGGTCATAACTTTTCTTCCAAGGAGTAAGCGTCTTCCAATTTCATGGCTGCAGTCACCATCTGCAGTGATTTTGGAGCCCCAAAAAATAAAGTCTGACACTGTTTCCACTGTTTCCCCATCTATTTCCCATGAAGTGATGGGACCAGATGGCATGATCTTCATTTCCTGAATGTTGAGCTTTAAGCCAACTCTTTCACTCTCCTCTTTCACTTTCATCAAGAGGCTTTTTAGCTCCTCTTCACTTTCTGCCATAAGGGTGGTGTCATCTGCATATCTGAGGTTATTGATATGTCTCTCGGCAATCTTGATTCCAGCTTGTGTTTCTTCCAGTCCAGCCTTTCTCATGATGTACTCTGCATAGAAGTTAAAGAAGCAGGGTGACAATATACATCCTTGACGTACTCCTTTTCCTATTAGGAACCAGTCTGTTGTTCCATATCCAGTTCTAACTGTTGCTTCCTGACCTGCATACAGATTTCTCAAGAGGCAGGTTAGGTGGTCTGGTATTCCCATCTCTTTCAGAATTTTCCATAGTTTATTGTGATCCTCACAGTCAAAGGCTTTGGCATAGTCAATAAAGCAGAAATAGATGCTTTTCTGGAACTCTCTTGCTTTTTCCATGATCCATCAGATGTTGGCAATTTGATCTCTGCTTCCTCTGCCTTTTCTAAAACCAGCTTGAAGATCAGGGATTTCACGGTTCACGTATTGCTGAAGCCTGGCTTCGAGAATTTTGAGCATTACTTTACTAGAATGTCCAAAATCTAGAAGACTGACAATACCCAGTGCTGGTGAGGATATGAACCAACAGGAATTCATTCATTGCTGCTGGGAATGCAAAACGGTACAGTTTCAAAGACAGTTCGGCATATTCTTTGAAAACTAAACCATACTTTTACCACATGATTTAGCAATCATATTCCTTGGTATTTACCCAAAGGAGCTGAGAACTTAGGTCTACAGAATCGCTACACAGGAATGCTTATACAAGCTTTATTTATAGCTGCCAAAACTTGCCAGCAAGCAGTATGTCCTTCCTGTAGGTGAATGGATAAATAAACTGTGATACATCCAGACAAAGGAAATTTATTCAGTGCTGAAAAGAAATGATCTATCAAGACATGAGAGGACATAGAGAAACCTTAAATCATAGTATTAAGTGAAAGAAGCCAATCTGAAAAGGTTGCATACTGCCTGATTCCCACTATATGATATTGTGGGAAAGGCAAGTCTGTGGACACAACAAAAATATCAGTGGTTGCTAGGGGTAGTAGTAGGGGAGTCAGTCAGGGGAGAGATGAACAGGCAGAGAATAGAGGATTTTTAGAGTAGTGGTAATATTCTACATATTTTAAATGATGGATATGGATAGATACACATTTGTCCAAACCCATAGAATATACAGCACCAATAGGGAATCCTAAGGGAAACCGTAGACATTGAGTGATTATGATGTGTCAGTGTAGATCATTCTTGGTAAAAGCATATACTATTCTGGTGAATGGTATTGATAATGGAGGAGGCTATACACATGTGTGGGCAATGAATATATGAGAAATCTCTGTACATTCCTCAATTCTACTGTAAACCTAAACTGCTCTGAAACAAACAAGCAAACCTACAACCATTCAGTTTGAAAAGGTCCAATGCACCAAGTAAGGTGAATGAAGAAAAAGCCATACTAAGGTGATCAGACCTGTACTCCCTTCTGATGGTGTAAACCCTCCTGCCTCTGCACCTTTCTCTTCTTCCCTCCTGTGAGAAAGGAGGATGCACCCAGCCCCATCTCAAGACCTAACCTGTTCCGCTTGGGTCAGAGAATTCACGCTTGTTAAAGGTTCACCCCCTCACTTAGCCCCTCTCCCTCCAGCAACATTATTTCTGCCAATAGGAAAATATGTTTTTAGAATTCTTATAAAGCAAAAACCAAAATCCTCCTTATTTCATTCTATTTTATATCCTACTTCATGTTTCAGCTCTCCTTGAGAGCTTTCCTTTGTTATAGAAATGTATAGGGCTTTCAGTTCCGTTCAGTTCAGTCGCTCAGTCGTGTCCGACTCTTTGCGGCCCCATGAATCGCAGCACACCAGGCCTCCCTGTCCATCACCAAATCCCAGAGTTGACTTTGGTCCCCATTTATCACATTGTGTAGGTTTATCCATGTTGTTACATGTATAACTTCATTCTGTTTTATTGCTGTAGTGGAGAAGGCAATGGCAACCCACTCCAGTACTCTTGCCTGGAGAATCCCATGGACGGAGGAGCCTGGTAGGCTACAGTCCATGGGGTAGCTAACAGTTGGACATCTGAGAGACTTCACTTTCACTTTTCACTTTCGTGCATTGGAGAATGAAACGGCAACCCACTCCAGTGTTCTTTCTTGGAGAATCCCAGGGACAGGGGAGCCTGGTGTGCAACCTATAGGGTTGCACAGAGTCGGACACGACTGACACGACTTAGCAGCAGCAGCAGCAGTGTGAGAAAAGAAGAGAAGCAAAAGGCAAAGGAGACTAGGAAAGATATATCCATCTGAATGCAGAGTTCCAAAGAATGGTAAGGAGAGATAAGAAAGTCTTCCTCAGTGATCAATGCAAAGAAATAGAAGAAAACAACAGAATGGAAAGTCTAGAGATCTCTTCAAGAAAATAGAGATAACCAAGGGAACATTTCCTGCAAAGATGGGCACAGTAAAGGACAGAAATGGTATGGACCTAACAGAAGCAGAAGATATTAAGAAGAGGTGGCAAGAATACACAGAAGAACTACACAAAAAATACCTTAAAGACCCAGACAACCTTGATGGTGTGATCACTCACCTAGAACCAGACATCCTGGAATGCTAAGTCAAGTGGGTCTTAGAAGGATCACTGAGAACAAACAGGGAGGTGATGGAATTCCAGATGAACTATTTCAAATCTAAAAGATGATGCTGTTAAGGTCCTGCACTCAATATGCCAGTAAATTTGGAAAACTCAGCACTGGCCACAGGACTGGAAAAGGTCAGTTTTCATTCCAATCCCAAAGAAAGGCAATGCCAAGGAATGCTCAAACTACCACACAATTGCACTCATCTACACACTAGTAAAGTAATGCTCAAAATTCTCCAAGCCAGGCTTCAACAGTACATGAACTATGAACTTCCAGATATTCAAGCTGGATTTAGAAAAGGCAGAGGAACCAGAAATCAAATTGCCAACATCCACTGGATCATTGAAAAAGCAAGAGAGTTCCAGAAAAACATCTGTTTTATTGATTACGCAAAGCCTTTCCCTGTGTGGATCACAGTAAACTGTGGAAAATTCTGAAAGAGAAGGGAATATCAGACCACCTTACCTTAGTCCTGAGAAACCAGTATGCAGGTCAAGAAGCAACGGTTAGAACTGGACATGGAACAACAGACTGGTTCCAAATCAGGAAAGGAATACGTCAAGGCTGCATATCGTCACCCTGCTGATTTAACTTATATACAGAGTACATCATGCAAAATGCCAGGCTGGATGAAGCACAAGCTAGAATCAAGATTGCCAGGAGAAATAACCTCAGATATGCAAATGACACCACCATTATGGCAGAAAACAAAGAAGAACAAAAGAGCCTCTTGATGAAAGTGAAAGAGGTGAGTGAAAAAGTTGACTTGAAACTCAGCATTCAGAAAACTAAGATCATGGCATCCGGTCCCATCACTTCATGGCAAGTAGATGGGGAACAATGGAAACAGTGACAGACTTCACTTTCTTGGGCTCCCAAATCATTGCATATGGTGACTGCAGACATGAAATTAAAGGACGCTTGCTCCTTGGAAGAAAAGCTATGACCAACCTAGACAGCATATTAAAAAGCAGAGATATTACTTTCTGACAAAGGTGCATCTAGTCAAAGCTATCATTTTTCCAGTGGTATGTATGGATGTGAGAGTTGGACTATAAAGAAAGCTGAGCACCGAAGAACTGATGCTTATGAACTCTGGTGTTGGAGAAGACTCTTGAGAGTCCCTTTGACTGCAAGGAGATCCAACCAGTCCATCCTAAAGGAAATTAGCCCTGAATATTCATTGGAAGGACTGATGTTGAACCTGAAGCTCTAATACTTTGGTCACCTGATGTGAAGAACTGACTCATTGAAAAAGACCCTGATGCTGGGAAAGTTTGAAGGCAGGAGGAGAAGGGGGTGACAAAGGATGAGATGGTTGGATGGTGTCACCAACTCAATAGACATGAGTTTGAGTAAACTTCAGGAGTTGGTGATGGACAGGGAAGCCTGGCCTGCTGCAGTCCACGGGGTCACAAACAGTCAGACGTAACTGAGCGACTGAACTGACTGACTGTGTTACTTAATATCACAATTTATCAGTTCTCATCGTTATGGGCATCTGGATTATTTCCAGATTGATTATGAAAAAAGCTGCTGTATTTTTTAAAAAGTAAGAGAATTTCTTCCCTCATTAGTGTATATTAAACAAAAAGAACTATTTTGCCTCCACATTTACATTTACTTATTAACCCTCTTCTATCTGGATTCCACTTCCAAATGTTCATTGAAACTACTTTTTGAGGACACTACAGGTTGGATAACATCAATTTCAATGGAGTATTAATTGGAGTCTGACACAGCTGATCACTCCTTCCGTCTCTGAAATTTACATGACCCTGACTCTTTTCTTTAAATGTTTGGCTTCTCTTTCACAATCTCCTTTCCTGATTCCTTCTCTCTTACTAAACCCCTGGACAGACTGCTACAGATCTTGCACTCTTCTTAATATCTCTCTTTCCCTCCTCTTTCTAGTTTATCTCATAATTCCCATGGTGTAGCTTCTCTAAGTATGTTGTCAACTTTCATATCTGTGTTTCCAGAAAGATTTCTCCACTAAGTTCCAGACTTACATATCCAGTTTCCTCCTTGACATTTAAACTTGAATATCTTATCAACCCTTCAAATTTAAAATGTGCAGAATATGAAGTGAAACCTGGTTCTCATCTATAGCCCAAAGCTTCCCCATCTGAGAAATAGCAATCTACCTAGTTGCTTATACCAAAAACTCTAGGAGTCATGTGATTTCTCCCTTATCTATATTCTCTATATCCAACCTATTCTTTCTCTAAGATGTATATTCACCCTTCCAACCTCTCCTAATTTCTTCTGTAGTGACGTATGGTATTATAGTCTCATTCAGTTACACTATGATTTTTATAAATATAATTTAACATGATCCTCAAAATACCTAAGTGATGTATAGAGAAAATGGACTCTGATTCAAGGTAATTAACTTGACCAAGTTTCCACAGTAAGTGGTACAGATGAAACACAAAACTAGTGTTTGTAAGTATGTGAACAAATGATAACCAACATTTGATTACCTGCTGTGTGTTAAGCATTTTCCCTGTTTTGTCTCTTAGTGCTTATAATAAGAAGATATAATTGCTGTCCTTTCTTAAATCAAATTCAAGGGTCTTACATCAGTTGCCCAAAATTAGAGTTCTCTGCTCCCAGTTCCAACTTCCTCCTTTCCATTCTTCTCAATATTCTCATAGACATTTGTCAAAAATCTTTAATGGTTCAGAATTGGCTACATAATTATATCCTTCTCAGGACATTTTGGTGCTTTTATGATCTGGCCCCTGCCTTTCTTTAGAATTTCATTTGATACTATTTCTCACCTG
>SJYT01077501.1:256481-293250 GCA_006410635.1 Cephalophus harveyi
GTGAGAGTTGGACTATAAAGAAAGCTGAGCACCAAAGAACTGATGCTTATGAACTCTGGTGTTGGAGAAGACTCTTGAGAGTCCCTTTGACTGCAAGGAGATCCAACCAGTCCATCCTAAAGGAAATTAGCCCTGAATATTCATTGGAAGGACTGATGTTGAACCTGAAGCTCTAATACTTTGGTCACCTGATGTGAAGAACTGACTCATTGGAAAAGACCCTGATGCTGGGAAAGTTTGAAGGCAGGAGGAGAAGGGGGTGACAAAGGATGAGATGGTTGGATGGTGTCACCAACTCAATAGACATGAGTTTGAGTAAACTTCAGGAGTTGGTGATGGACAGGGAAGCCTGGCCTGCTGCAGTCCACGGGGTCACAAACAGTCAGACGTAACTGAGCGACTGAACTGACTGACTGTGTTACTTAATATCACAATTTATCAGTTCTCATCGTTATGGGCATCTGGATTATTTCCAGATTGATTATGAAAAAAGCTGCTGTATTTTTTAAAAAGTAAGAGAATTTCTTCCCTCATTAGTGTATATTAAACAAAAAGAACTATTTTGCCTCCACATTTACATTTACTTATTAACCCTCTTCTATCTGGATTCCACTTCCAAATGTTCATTGAAACTACTTTTTGAGGACACTACAGGTTGGATAACATCAATTTCAATGGAGTATTAATTGGAGTCTGACACAGCTGATCACTCCTTCCCTCTCTGAAATTTACATGACCCTGACTCTTTTCTTTAAATGTTTGGCTTCTCTTTCACAATCTCCTTTCCTGATTCCTTCTCTCTTACTAAACCCCTGGACAGACTGCTACAGATCTTGCACTCTTCTTAATATCTCTCTTTCCCTCCTCTTTCTAGTTTATCTCATAATTCCCATGGTGTAGCTTCTCTAAGTATGTTGTCAACTTTCATATCTGTGTTTCCAGAAAGATTTCTCCACTAAGTTCCAGACTTACATATCCAGTTTCCTCCTTGACATTTAAACTTGAATATCTTATCAACCCTTCAAATTTAAAATGTGCAGAATATGAAGTGAAACCTGGTTCTCATCTATAGCCCAAAGCTTCCCCATCTGAGAAATAGCAATCTACCTAGTTGCTTATACCAAAAACTCTAGGAGTCATGTGATTTCTCCCTTATCTATATTCTCTATATCCAACCTATTCTTTCTCTAAGATGTATATTCACCCTTCCAACCTCTCCTAATTTCTTCTGTAGTGACGTATGGTATTATAGTCTCATTCAGTTACACTATGATTTTTATAAATATAATTTAACATGATCCTCAAAATACCTAAGTGATGTATAGAGAAAATGGACTCTGATTCAAGGTAATTAACTTGACCAAGTTTCCACAGTAAGTGGTACAGATGAAACACAAAACTAGTGTTTGTAAGTATGTGAACAAATGATAACCAACATTTGATTACCTGCTGTGTGTTAAGCATTTTCCCTGTTTTGTCTCTTAGTGCTTATAATAAGAAGATATAATTGCTGTCCTTTCTTAAATCAAATTCAAGGGTCTTACATCAGTTGCCCAAAATTAGAGTTCTCTGCTCCCAGTTCCAACTTCCTCCTTTCCATTCTTCTCAATATTCTCATAGACATTTGTCAAAAATCTTTAATGGTTCAGAATTGGCTACATAATTATATCCTTCTCAGGACATTTTGGTGCTTTTATGATCTGGCCCCTGCCTTTCTTTAGAATTTCATTTGATACTATTTCTCACCACATCACCTGGATGCCAGCCATATCAACTACTTTAGAGATCCAGTTTGAACATGCTGTGCTCTTTCTTTATGTCTTTATCTGAGCTGTTTCTTCTGCTTGGATGTTCTATAATGGCCATTGCAGTTGCCTGGCTACCATCTGTTTTGTTTCTTTCTATAGCTACTCCTATTTCTGTTTAAATAGCCACACTTCCCTTGTGATATGGTTCAAACTTGGTTCAGCTCTAGCTAACAAACATGATTTTATATCCTGGTTACAGTTCTTCATTCAGATGAACCAGATAGAGAGACAAAATGAGACTTATGTGAAAAATATTTCCTGACTCCTTGGAGGGGGGGTCTTGGAACTGCCATTCCCCAGCCCCTGCTCTTGAAATTGATGTGTAGTTGATGAGCCTGTCCGATGAGCCTGAGGATGACTGAGTCTTACGTTGAAGCCTGGCACTTCGGAAGGCAGAGGCGTGGAAGGATTACATCAGGTCCTTCCTTACTGATGTCACTGGGCTGCAGAAAAAAACCAACACGGAAGCTCATTTTGACTCTTGACTTTTCAGTTATGTGGATCATTTTATCGACAGATTTTTCTGCTACTTGCAACTGGAAACAGCTAAATGTTACACCACATTTTATCATATAGGCCACCCTTAGTTTCTCAGTGAAGTTAGATATGCTTCCCTCAGTGAAAGTTCCTTCTGCATACCTCTACCGAAGCCTATACTACATTGCTTTAATTATTAGTCTGCTTCCCCAGGATATGAAATACCTTCAGTAAAAGAGTTTGTGTTATATGCTGCTCTGGTGACTGACACAGTAAAAAATCTGCCTGCAATGCAGGAGACCCAGGTTGAATCCCTGGATTGGAAAGATCCCCTGGAGAAGGCAATGGCTTATCTACTCTAGTCTTCTTGCCTGGAGAATTCCTTGGACAAGAGTCTGGTGGGCTACAGTCCATGGGGTCGTAGAGTTGGACATGACTGAGTGACTAATACTATATGCTGCTCTATCAGTTTATTATAAGACAATGTGCTCAGAAACAGCCCACCATTCCTCCCCCAAACACTCTTTTTTAATGCAAGGTTATCGACCTCAGCACAATTGTTATTTTGGGCCAGATATATCTTGGTTGTAAAGGGCTATCCTGTGCAATATATAATATTTAGTCCTTGGACTCTACTCATTAGAGGCCAGTAACATTACCCCTACCCTCAATTTGTGACTATAAAAAATGTCATCCCCTGGGAGATAAAATTGTGTCTAGTTGGGAACAACTGGCCTAACATAATGACCAACAGTTTAGATATTATTACAATCATTCTTTTGGTTGTGCTCGTTTGTGTTGCTATTTTTTTTTTCTTATTTTTTCTTTTTTATTCTTGCTGTACCACACTGTATGTAGGATCTTAGTTCCCTGACCAGGGACTGAACCTGAGCCCCCTGCATTGGAAGGTAGAGTCTTAACCGGTGGATTGCTGGGAAAGTCTGCTTTTGGATTTTTAAGTCAATGGCAATTTATAGAAGCAAATCCTTAAAGAATCATATTAAATCTACCCGTGAATATAGACAGAAAGGATGAAGGGTCCCACAAATGGCAAAGTGAATTGTTTCTACGTGAAACTATTGGTTTGGTATGTAATAAAAGGGTGCTAAGGCAAACTCCACCTTTACTGGGCCAGGATGTGATCTCACGCACCAAACCTGCTTTTCTCATAAGCCAATCCCTTTCCAGAAACTTCTCATTCCAAAAGGATGGGTCACTTTCATCATAGGAAAAGGAAGGACCAAAAAGAGGAGGAAATTTCTTATATATAAGAAATATTATACTAGGGACCTGTAACAGAACTTGGCACCAAACTTCTTTCATCACCTCCTCATATCTTACGCATACTCAACCTAATCCCTAAATGGTTTCTCCCCACATACAGTGAGCTCTTTCAAACTGTTACTAATTATAAACTCCTTCAGAGCTGAGGTGTTTTCACTGAGAGTGAACATGCAGGTACCTGAGCCCACGCAACCTCCTTGGCCTCAGGGCAAACACTTCTGCCTTGAAATGCCTTCTCTAATAGACAGGATGAGGAAAGCGGAAGCTGTAGAACTGAGTGAACCAAGTCAAAAGCCCTGTGTGAGTGATTAAGTGTTCTCTAATATATAAAGAATTCAGAGATGGGGCAGAGTGAATGCACCTCACTCTGATCTGACACAGTAATCTGTAGTTCTTATCTTTATGTCCCCAAAGCATGTTTTATTTCTACCAAATTTATTTTCTACTTGAATACATCATTTTGATAAATGTGAAAATTAATTATTGCAGGTGAAATGTATAATTTATAAAAACTACATTTTGAGTTCTCTTTTCTCTTGCCCCTTAGGTTGATGCAAACACAATGTTTGCCTTTGAACCTAGATGTAGATTTGAAGATGTAGAGAATATTGATTTTCATATATAGGCTTATTCAAAAGCTTATAAGAATTCAATTGAAAGACTTGATTCCAAACACAAAGAAACTAATGAAAACCAAAAAATTATATATAATAACAAGGTCATTGATATACTTAAGAATGATATATATGTATGGTATGCTTCATTCCCCATATACTCCAGAAAACAATATAATTTTGGCAATTGATCTAGACATGGATGGAGCTTCTATATTCTCTCTGTAAAACAGAGATTTGCATTGGAAAAAATTAGGTCACAACCATAAAGTAATTTCCCTGGAACCTGAAATGGAAGACTGTGGTATTTTTATGGTTTGCTTTGTAGAAGACAAACTTCTTTAGAATTAGTTGGGGATAGATATATAATCTAGATTTTTTTTTTTTTTTTTCCCCCTAGAAACATATCAATATGTGAGTAGTTAACAGAGCCAAAATATTAACTAATATAACAACATCTCACTATTTTATTATGCTTCTGTATCATGATTCATGTGGAGTTACTATTCTCTAGCTTTATATCCTGCCTAAAAATAACCATCTACTAAATACCTATAATATACCAAGCATACATTATGTCATATGATAAGCATCAGTTCAGTTCAGTTCAGTCGCTCAGTCGTGTCCGACTCTTTGCCACCCCATGAATCGCAGCACACCAGGCCTCCCTGTCTATCACCAACTCCCGGAGTTCACCCAAACTCATGTCCATTGAGTCGGTGATGCCACCAGCCATCTCATCCTTGGTCGTCCCCTTCTCCTCCTGCCCCCAATCCCTCCCAGCATCAGAGTCTTTTCCAATGAGTCAACTCTTCACATGAGGTGGCCAAAGTATTAGAGCTTCAGCCTCAGCGTCAGTCCTTCCAACAAACACCCAGGATTGGTCTCCTTTAGGATGGACTGGTTGGATCTCCTTGCAGTCCAAGGGACTCTCAAGAGTTTTCTCCAACACCAAAGTTCATAAGAATCAATTCTTCGGCACTCAGCTTTCTTCACAGTCCAACTCTCACATCCATACATGACCACNCTCAGCGTCAGTCCTTCCAACAAACACCCAGGATTGGTCTCCTTTAGGATGGACTGGTTGGATCTCCTTGCAGTCCAAGGGACTCTCAAGAGTTTTCTCCAACACCAAAGTTCATAAGAATCAATTCTTCGGCACTCAGCTTTCTTCACAGTCCAACTCTCACATCCATACATGACCACTGGAAAAACCATAGCCTTGAATAGATGGACCTTTGTTGGCAAAGTAATATCTCTGCTTTTGAATATGCTATCTAGGTTGGTCATAACTTTCCTTCCAAGGAGTAAGTGTCTTTAATTTTATGGCTGCAATCACCATCTGCAGTGATTTTGGAGCCCAAAAAATTAAAGTCTGACACTGTTTCCATTGTTTCCCAATCTATTTGCCATGAAGTGATGGGACTGGATGCCATGATCTTAGTTTTCTGAATGTTGAGCTTTAAGCCAACTCTTTCAGTCTCCTCTTTCACTTTCACCAAGCGCTTTTTAGTTCCTCTTCACTTTCTGCCATAAGGGTGGTGTCATCTGCCTATCTGAGGTTATTGATATTTCTCCCGGCAATCTTGATTCCAGCTTCTGCTTCTTCCAGCCAAGTATTTCTCATGATGGACTCTGCATAGAAGTTAAATTAGCAGGGTGACAATATACAGCCTTGACATACTCCTTTTCCTATTTGGAACCAGTCTGTTGTTCCATGTCCAGTTCTAACTGTTGCTTCCTGACCTGTATATAGGTTTCTCAAGAGGCAGGTCAGGTGGTCTGGTATTTCCCATCTCTTTCAGAATTTTCCAGTTTGTTGTGATCCACAGAGTCAAAGGCTTTGGCATAGTCAATAAAGCAGAAATAGGTGGTTTTCTGGACTCTCTTGTTTTTTCCATGATCCAGCAGATGTTGGCAATTTGATCTCTGATTCCTCTGCCCTTTCTAAAACCTGCTTGAACATCTGGAAGTTCGCAGTTCACGTACTGCTGAAGCCTGGATTGGAGAATTTTGAGCATTACTTTACTAGTGTGTGAGATGAGTGCAACTGTGCAGTAGTTTGAGTATTCTTTGGCATGGATTCCTCTATTTCTTTGCATTGATCGCTGAAGAAGGCTTTCTTATCTCTCCTTGCTATTCTTTGGAACTCTTCAGATGCTTATATCTTTCCTTTTCTCCTTTGCTTTTCACTTCTCTTCTTTTCACAGCTATTTGTAAGGCCTCCTCAGACAGCCATTTTGCTTTTTCGCATTTCTTTTCCATGGGGATAGTCTTGATCCCTGTCTGCTGTACATTGTCATGAACCTCCATCCATAGTTTATCAGGCATTCTGTCTATCAGATTTAGTCCCCAGACTGATTATATTCTTAGCAGCCAAAGATGGAGAATCTCTATACAGACAGCAAAAACAAGACTGGGAGCTGACTGTGGCTCAGATCATGAGTTCCTTATTGCCAAATCCAGATTTAAATTGAAGAAAGTAGGGAAAACCACTAATGGAGAAGGCAATGGCACCCCACTCCAGTACTCTTGCCTGGAAAATCCCATGGGCGGAGGAGACTGGTAGGCTGCAGTTCATGGGGTCGCGAAGTCAGACACGACTGACGGCTTCACTTTCACTTTTCATTTTCATGCATTGGAGAAGGAAATGGCAACCCACTCCAGTGTTCTTGCCTGGAGAATCCCAGGGACGGGGGAGCCTGGTGGGCTGCCATCTATGGGGTTGCACAGAGTTGGACATGACTGAAGTGACTTAGCAGCAGGGAAAACCACTAGACCATTCAGGTATGACCTAAATCAAATCCCTTATGATTATACAGTGGAAGTGAGAAATAGATTTAAGGGACTAGATCTGATAGATTGCCTGATAAACTATGATAAGCATAATACATGTCAAACGATTAATGCATAATATATGTCAAATGATTGATATATATTATGTCAATCAATTACTTTCTCCCAAAGTAGTTCTGAGGTTATACTATTATTTCTATTTTACAGATGAGAAAACTGAGTTTGCAGAAGTCCATTAAGTTGCCCAAAGCCATAGAGCCTACAAGAAACAAGAAAGGCAATGAATATTTTGCCCATCAGATAGGTCATAAGCCAAAAGGGATCACCTGAGTCCTTGTGTTCCACTAAAAGAGGACTTATCAAATACTGGGCTGGCTCGGAACTTCATTTGATTTTTTCCATCAGACGGCTCTAGGGAGTGGTTGGTCTCCTGCACTGCAGGCAAGTTTTTTACCCACGGAGCCATCAGGGAAGCCCCTAGTAGTGCTTAGTTATCTTTAACTTCATTAGAAACAATTTTGTTATATTGTATTGTGACAGCTGTTGTAACAGCAGGTATTTAAGAAAAAAACTTATCTAAATTGTATTTTTGTGTAGCCATTTTAATACTGAAGGTGAAAGAAAAAAAGCAACATTTTGGCACATTATGCTTTATTATTTCAAAAAAGGTAAAAATGCAACTAAATGGCAAAATTATTTGTGCAGTACATGGAGAAAGTGCTGTGACTGATTGTGTCAAAAGTGGCTTGTGAAGTTTAGTGCCAGAGATTTCTTGCTGGATGGTGCTCCTCGGTTGAGTAGACCAGTTGAAGTTGATAGCAATTAAATTGAGACATTAATCGAGAGAAATTGATGATATACCACATGGGAGAGAGCCAACATACTCAAAATATCCAAATCAAGCATTGAAAATCATTTGCACCAGCTTGATTATGTTCATTACTCTGATGTTTGGGTTTCACGTAAGTTAACAGAAAAAAACTTTGACTGTATTTCTGCAAGTGATGGTCTATTGAAATGTAACAAAATATTCTGTGGAGCAGGCAGAGGGACAAGGCCTGAGGTCTGCTCACTTCCTGTACCTTGAACTGTTCTTTCTGAAGTAAATGTACGTATATAAATAAATATATAAACACTGTTTGGTATCTGAGCTTGACTCCCCGTCTTCTTGATATTGTTCTCAAGGGAAAGAGGTAAGAGTGTTGCCCTTGGGGCTGGGGCCAAGTGAGGCCCCTGAGGCTGATAGATGCTCTGTACCCCATTATCTCCTGTAGCTTCAGGCCTAGGAACAGGACGTAGCAGCCCCTCCCCCAAGCCACACCCCCTGGACCTACTGCGGCTAGGCCTGGGTTGATGGATAATTAAAAGCGGATACTGTACAATTATGCCGAATGGAACAGACTGTGGGGCAAGTAAAATGAACCACCAACAACCACAGCAAAGGCCAGTCTTAGAAGAAAGTGATGTATACACAGTGGGATTAGAAGGGAGTCCTCATTACGAGCTCCTTCTGGAAAACTAAACAATTAATTTCAACAAGTGCTTGCTCCCAGTTTAGGCCAACTGAAAGCAGCACGCGATGGAAAAGCATCTGGAATTTGTCAACAGAAAACACATCATCTTCCATCAGGATAACGCAAGACCGCGTGTTTCTTTGACGACCAGGCAAAAACTGTTACAGCTTGGCTGAGAAGTTCTGATTCATCTACCATATTCACCAGACATTGTACCTTCAGATTTCCATTTATTTTGGTCTTTACAAAATTCTCTTAATGAAAAAAAAATTCAGTTCTCTGGAAAACTGTAAAAAGCATCTGGAACAGTTCTTTGCTCAAAAAGATACAAAGCTTTGTGAAGACTTCTGCCTGAAAGATGGCAGAAGGTACTGGAACAAAACGGTGAATAAGCTGTTTAATAAAATTCTTGGTGAAAATGAAAAATGTACCTTTTAATTTTTACTTTAAAACCAAGGGAACATTTTGGCCAGGTGACAAATCGGCAGGTGACATAAAACTGGACATGAAAGCTAATAAAATTTAAAATGAACTTATCAAGCTAAAAAAACAGATCCAAAATCAGCAAGACGAAAGCAGTATAAGGATGGATGTAGTGGTTTAGAGTTACCTCTAGAAGACATCCATTGAGCAGTGAGGAAAAAGTGATTGATTTGGGTTGATGCCCCATCTTTTAACACTCATTGGTTATGGGTAGCTTACCACTGTCACTTTATCAAGTGCCTTAGACCATGGGGGTCACATGGTGTCTACATCAATTCCCTCTTCTATCAACCTAGAAACCCTAGCAGAAATAAAATTGATTTGTTTAGCAAGACTTGTTCTTTCAGAACTCATGTTGGATTCTCACTGGAAACTATATTACTTAAGTTTTCCTAAGCTATCCATTTAAAGATATATTCTACAAACTCTTACCAAGGGTTGATGTGAAGTTGACTAGTCAGAAATCTCCAAGCTCTATCATCTTCCACTTAAAAATTTTAGATTTTGGCTATTCCTACACAGTTTTCTTGAAGACAATCAATAGAGAGCTTTATGGTCCCATCTCAAGTACTTTCATAAACCAGGATATTATTCACTTGGTCCTGTACTTTGAACACAGTATAAAGTTAGTTATTAGTTACTAGGCTAGGAAATGGAGAAGATCTAAACATCCAGGAAGTTTCACGTATTATTTCATTTGATCCTACTTTACTAATCTTCCAGTAGGTATTATTTTCACATTAAAAATGAAGAAAATGAAACTATAGATACCACTCAGCTTGAACAGATCAACTAGCTTGCCTAGTCATGTACCTAGTAAGGCATAAATTCAAACTTTGCTTTAACACCAGACCCTGTATTTTGGCATTACTACATGCTGGCATTGTCCCTCTTTGTCCCCTTCTTCAAATTTTAATTTTCCCTTTATAACCACTAGTTAACTTATGTCAGTTTAAATATTATTTTTTTAGAAGAAGATGAATGCAAAATAGTAATAGAGTAGTTCTGTTTTCTTTCTGTGAGCTGTTAAATTTAGTTCCCATCCCAAAATAGTAGACCTAGCTCTGCCTTATTCTTCTTGCTCTGAACATAAAGAGGTAGGGGGGAGGAGGAAGGAAGGAATGAGGGAAAAGATAGGGAGAGAGAGAGACGGGCAGAGAAGAGAAAGAAAAGAAACAGAAATTTTTGTTCATCATCTCTTTGCAGTTCTCCACTATCATAGACATATTCTCTCAAATTACATGTTATTAATATATTTCTCAACCAGTTTTCCCCTCATCATTATTAAACCCAGAGAGTTTCTCTTATCAATTCCAGGTAAGATATCACATTAAAAAAAAATGCCAAGAATGTTTATAAACCACTTTAACTCTATTTTTCCCCACAAGGTTTTAAAATTATTTATTTTTGCCTCACTGTGCACCACGTGGGATCTTAATCATGACATTGGATATCCAATTTCATGAACATTGCCCGTAAACACTATTTCTTGTTTATAGAAAATAGTGGAGCAGTGAGAGTACCTCAATGCAGAGATTCTGTTTCAAAGTCCTCTTAAAAATAGTCAGCTCACTCAAAGCATGTTTTTACTTCTAAAACCCAGACACAGCCAAGAAATGCTGGTGCTAATAGTCAGGAAAGTTAAACAGGCCATTTCCTAAGAAAACATTTGTGATTAGTTAGTCAGTACAAATTTTCCCTTAAAATGTATCTTGTTAAAATGTTTTTGTTTATGCTTTTAAGGAAGAATTTTCCCATCTTGTCACAAGATTATTTTAAAACATCTGTTTTAGAGCAACACTGATTTAACACATCATTTGAGACTGGCTAATATTTAGCATATGAACATGAGAATAGCTGGCCATTTAAAAATACTGTCAATGTTGAATAAAATCTGAAATACAATTTGAAGCCAGTGTTTAGGGAAAGAAAAAAAAGAACAATGAACATTGCCCGTAAACACTATTTCTTGTTTATAGAAAATAGTGGAGCAGTGAGAGTACCTCAATGCAGAGATTCTGTTTCAAAGTCCTCTTAAAAATAGTCAGCTCACTCAAAGCATGTTTTTACTTCTAAAACCCAGACACAGCCAAGAAATGCTGGTGCTAATAGTCAGGAAAGTTAAACAGGCCATTTCCTAAGAAAACATTTGTGATTAGTTAGTCAGTACAAATTTTCCCTTAAAATGTATCTTGTTAAAATGTTTTTGTTTATGCTTTTAAGGAAGAATTTTCCCATCTTGTCACAAGATTATTTTAAAACATCTGTTTTAGAGCAACACTGATTTAACACATCATTTGAGACTGGCTAATATTTAGCATATGAACATGAGAATAGCTGGCCATTTAAAAATACTGTCAATGTTGAATAAAATCTGAAATACAATTTGAAGCCAGTGTTTAGGGAAAGAAAAAAAAGAACAGTGGTGTTTCTTCTTTTCCTGTGTGTCCACTCTAATTTACTAAGTTTTATCCTGCCCCAAGCCACATCTCACATTAGAACAATACCTCCTTCTCACTCCATTCTTCCAACAAGCAAGAAACAAGAAAGACTATCCTGTTGTTTTTATTGTGGAATTTTCCTCTGTCAGAACTCCTGTCCCATTGCCTTGTGTTAGCCCTCTCAAAATCTCTCACCAGGATAATAGAAATGGTCTTCAGTTAGACTCCTGCTTGACAGCATCCGCCCACTGCTGTCCCACATCTGCACTGTCATATCTGATAACTTGCTTATTTTAACCCTCCATTGGATCTCTATTGCCTTCAAAATAAACTGGTGTTGGAATTCATAACTGGCTTCCATCAACAGCTCAACCTTCCTTTGACTCCACCCCTCGCCCTGGATAAGAAGCAGATCACATTCTCAGGAGCTGTGAGTGCACCCTCCCCTGAACACCCCATGCTCTTTCACAGTCAGCTACCAGTGAATATTCATTTCACTCAAGCTAGAAATTTGTTATCCTTCTTCTTTTTTCTAGATAGGTCTTCCGATTCTTCCATCTCACCATAAATGTCCCTTCCTATAATGATTTGACTTTTTTCCTCAGTAAAAATTAACCATACTCTCATCTTAGCCCATGGCACTTTATTCATAGCACTTGTGTAATATTAATTTCAAAATGATAAGAAAAGCATTCTGAGAGAGACAGATAAATCATACAGAGTGGAAAAGAGAAAGGAAAACTTAGTGCCTGATATCCTAAGTCCTATAAACTATGATGAGTTCACTGAAGACAGCAACTTGGATTTATTCATTATCCATTCAGTTGGACTTTTATATTGACTCACGGTGAGTGTTCAATATATTTTTCTTAAATAAATAGTCTCCTTCAAAAAAGAGCTAATTACTAATCTTAACCATTGCTTTAATGTTGGGAGTCACACACTCACACTTTTTTTTTCGAACAGTTTAAGATGTGCAATATTACTCTACCCAATAGGAAGCCAGTAAGGTCCCAGAGATGAGGCATCCAAAAGACTCATACTGAATTAAATGGTAATCATAACAAACTACCTTTACAACAGACTTAACTTCCTGAATTACATTTTCTATCATTTCCATATAGAAATACCAAAATACCAAAATTTCGCATCATCTGTTGTGTGGTCACTACTCAGACTACTTGGAATGTGATTTGAATATGTTAATAATTTGGGGAATTTTTTCCACAAAGATGATACATGTGGTAGATGAGTATCACAGTGTTGACACAACAAATCGAACTCACTCATTTAAAGGTGAAGTGAAGTCACTCAGTTGTGTCTGACTCTTTGTGACCCCATGGACTGTAGCCTACCAGGCTCCTCTGTCCATGGAATGCTCCAGGCAAGAGTACTGGAGTGGGTTGCCATTTCCTTCTCCAGGAGATCTTCCCAACCCAGGGACTGAACCTGGGCATCCCGCACTGCAGGCAGATGTTTTACTGTCTAAGCCACCAGGGATCATTTAAAGGTACAGTGGAAATATCATTATTTTAATCTCATTAGTGACATGATAATCAAGAATAAAGCAATAAAAGTAGCCAATAAACCTCACCATTTTAGAGTTTCCAATGTTACCATTATTTGTGCTGTGCTGTGGTTAGCTGCTCAGTTGTGTCTGACTCTTTGTGACCTCATGGACTGTAGCCCGCCAGGCTCCTCTGTTCATGGGGATTCTTCAGGCAAGAATATTGGAGTGGGTTGCTATGCTGTCCTCCAGTGGATCTTTCTAGTCCAAGGTCTCCCACATTGCAAGTGGATTCTTTACCATCTGAGCCACCAGGGAAGCCCACCATTCCTTTACCAATTTTAAAAACATGAATAAAATCCTAATACTCTGTGTATGCTTTTGGTTGGTTCTTAAACAATATAAAATCAGATAAATTCTATTCTCCTATGAACTTTACCTAAAGTTAATAGATTTAATCTTTTTTAAAAATAATCACTGGAAGTAAAATGACTCACAATGGGGCTTGAGCATTTTTTAGCTTTTTTGATACAAATCTATGAGAAATGTTATTTTCAATAATTTAGAGTTTTTGATTGCTTAACTTTGGCTAAAGAATAACTTTGGCTCATAACTATGGACGGAGGTTCATGACATTGTACAGGAGGCAGTGATTAACACCATCTCCAAGAAAAAGAAATGCAAAAAGGCAAAATGGTTCTCTGACGAAGCCTTACAAATAGCTGTGAACAGAAGAGAAGTGAAAGGCAAAAGAGAAATGGAAAGAATGCAGAGTTCCACAGAATAGCAAGGAGAGATAAGAAAGCCTTCCACAGCGATAAATGCAAAGAAATAGAGGAAAACAACAGAATGGGAAAGACTAAAGATTTTGTCAAGAAAATTAGAGATACCAAGGGAACATTTCATGCAAAGATGGGCTCGATAAAGGACAGAAACAGTATGGACCTAACAGAAGCAGAAGATATAAAGAAGAGGTGGCAAGAATACACACAAGAACTATACAAAAAAGATCTTCACAACTCAGATAATCACAATGGTATGATCACTCAGCTAGATCCAGGCATCCTGGAATGTGAAGTCAAGTGGGCCTTAGGAAGTAACACTATAAACAAAGCTAATGAAAGTGATGGAATTCCTGTTGAGCTATTTCAAATCCTAAAAGACGATGCTTTGAAAGTGCTGCACTCAACATGCCAGCAAATTTGGAAAACTCAGCAGTGGCCACAGGACTGGAAAACGTCAGTTTTCATTCCAATCCCAAAGAAAGGTAATGCCAAAGAATCCTTAAACTACTGCACAATTGCACTCATCTCACACGCTAGTAAAGTAATGATCAAAAGTCTCCGCCAGGTTTCAACAGTACACAAACCATGAACTTCCAGATGTTCAAGCTCGATTTAGCAAAGGCAGAAGAACCTGAGATCAAATTGCCAACATCTTCTGGATCATCAAAAAATGCAAGAGAGTTCCAGAAAAACATCTACTTCTGTTTTATAGACTACACCAAAGCCTTTGACTGTTGGAACACAATAAACTACGGAAAATTCTTCAAGAGATGGGAATACCAGACCTCCTTACCTGCCTCCTTAGAAATCTGTATGCAGGTCAGAAGCAACAGTTAGAGCTGGACATGAAACAACAGACTGGTTACAAATTGGGAAAGGAGTACGTCAAGGCTGCATATTGTCACCCTGCTTCAGTTCAGTTCAGTTGCTCAGTCATGTCCAACTCTTTGCAACCCCATGAATCGCAGCACGCCAGGCCTCCCTGTCCATCACCATCTCCCGGAGGTCACTCAGACTCACGTCCATCGAGTCTGTGATGCCATCCAGCCATCTCATCCTCGGTCGTCCCCTTCTCCTCCTGCCCCCAATCCCTCCCAGCACCAGAGTCTTTTCCCATGAGTCAACTCTTCGCATGAAGTGGCCAAAGTACTGGAGTGCTTATTTAACTTCTATGCAGAGTACATCATGAGAAACGCTGGGCTGGAAGAAGCACAAGCTGGACTCAAGATTGCCGGGAGAAATATCAATAACTTCAGATATGCAGACACCACCCTTATGGCAGAAGGCGAAGAAGAACTAAAGAGCCTCTTGATGAAAGTGAAAGAGGAGAGTGAAAAAGTTAGCTTAAAACTCAACATTCAGAAAACTAAGATCATGGCATCCAGTCCCAACACTTCATGGGAAATAGATGGGGAAACAGTGGAAACAGTGTCAGACTTTATTTTCTTGGGCTCCCAAATCATTGCAGATGGAGACTGCAGTCATCAAATTAAAAGATGCTTGCTCCTTGGAAGAAAAGCTATGACCAATCTAGATAGCATATTCAAAAGCAGAGACATTACTTTGCCAACAAAGATCCACCTAGTCAAAGCTATGGTTTTTCCAGTAGTCACGTATGGATGTGAGAGTTGGACTATAAAGAAAGCTGAGTGCCGAATAATTGAATGACAATATACAGCCTTGACGTACTCCTTTTCCTATTTGGAACCAGTCTGTTGTTCCATGTCCAGTTCTAACTGTTGCTTCCTGACCTGCATACAGATTTCTCAAGAGGCAGGTCAGGTGGTTTGGTATTCCCATCTCTTTCAGAATTTTCCACAGTTTATTGTGATCCACACAGTCAAAGGCTTTGGCATAGTCAATAAAGCAGAAATAGATGTTTTTCTGGATATAATGTTACAGAGTTTAAAAGACTGTAGCAATGTAAAAATGCATGTGAACTAAGTTTTAAAGCAGAAAATATAAAATTGTATGTTTATCATGATTACAAATAGGTAAAAAATTAAATATTTGTAATGAATGGTTGGTGAACTTTGAGGAAGAGACAGCAAAATGTCAGCAATGTTCGCTCAGTTTATGATTTGATGGAGATGATTTTTCTCCCCTTATTTCCCAAACTCTCTTATGTAGCTTCAGTATTTTAAAAAATTTATATTTATAATACTATTTGAAATATTATATTATCAGCAAACTATTTTAGCAAGAAATTTTATTGGAACCTGAATTTACCAATTAGTTTATTACTTTTCAGTGCTTAAGCTAACATAAAATTATATTATCTACACAGTATTTATTAAGTTCAGATACTGTAAACTCACATATGTCCTTATTTTATTTGCAAAAGAGTACACCACCACCAAGTCTATTCTGCTTGTTCTCACACTTCCTATTCTACTTTTTCTCCAATTTCAGTGTATTTCCTTAGGTTCACCTTCCACTCACTGTGGACATGCGTGGGTCAAGGCCTGGCAAATGGAGAGGATTCAGCCTAGCTCACGATTCTCTCTTGGACTCTCCTAGTGGTCCAGGGGTAAAAGAATCTGCCTACCAATGCAGGGGCACGTGTGCACGCTAAGTCACTTCAGTCATGTTTGACTCTTTTCAACCCCATGGACTCTAGCCCGCCAGGCTCCCCTGCCCACGGAATTCTCCAGGCGAGGATACTGGAGTGGGCTGCCATACCCTCCTTCAAGGGATCTTCCAGACGCAGAAATTGAACCTGGGTCTCCTGCACTATCAGCAGATTCTTTACCACCGGACCACTTTAACCATCTGAGCCACTACAGCCCACCCACGGCGGGGACACGAGTTCAATGCCTGGTCTGGGAAGATGTCACATGCTGCAGAGCAACTCAGCCCATGCAGCACACCACAACTACTGAAGTCCAAGCACCTAAAGTCCATGCCCTGCACGCAGAGAAACCGCTGCAACGGGAAACCCATGCACTGCAACTAGAGAGTAGCCCCCCTTTGCAGCAGCTAGAGAAAGCCCAAGCTCGGCGACAAAGACCCGACACAACCAACACATAAATAAACAAATAAATAATTTTCTCTCAATGCATAGCTATACTGATTATTTTTTAAAATCACCTAATGGGGCCCTCATATATTTCAGGCATAGTGCCAAATATTTAAATTCATTACCCTCCAAGGAGAGTTATGAAATGAGTTTCACTGTCCCTATTTTAGGTATGAGAAAGCTGTGTCACAACACTGAGAATGTAACATTCATGTAAACCTGACTTTGGTAAGGGCCTCATGCCTTCAGCTGTAGCTGTTGTCCACTAGTCCACAGGCCCTCATTCTATGCTGTCTGTGTCTCTGCCCTTCTTCCAAAGCTCAGATGCAAAAAGCAAAGAAGGCAGTCTGAAATCTGATACTTCTTAAACAGTGTCAACCAGTCTACCGTTTTCTGCTCTTTATCTTCACCCCTACTTTCACAGGTACCCGATATCAATAATTTCTGAGCCTTTGGGGATCTACAATTTTTTTTTTTTTAATTCTTCTTGGATTTTCTCACTGCTAATTTATGATTCAGGTTTCTTGAGTCTACTAAACTAGTTACCATTCATATGTCATTAATTCAACTTTTAAAATATTCCACTCCTCTACCACTTTCTTCTCCTGCTTCTTCTTTCCACTCCCTCTCTTCACTCCCCCCAAAATATCTTGTTGTGAAATATAATATGCACACCTAAGTAAATATATATCTGTGATAGGCAAGATAATGACCCCAAGACACCCATATCCTAATCACCAAGAACTGTGACTATGTTGTTACTTTATATGCAAAAAAGGACTTTGTAGATGTGATTTAAGAATCTTGATATGGGAGGAATTCCCTGGAAGTTCAGTGTTCAGGATTCTGTGCTTTCACTGCTAAGGGCCTGGGTTTAGTCCCTAGTTGAGAAACTAAGATCCTGCAAGCTACATGACACAGCCAAAAAAAGAAAAGAATAAAAAAAAACAAAACCTAGATGTGGGAAGGTTATATTAGATTATCTAATATTGGCCCAATTATAATCACGAGTGATTAAAGTGAAAGAAAGAAGAAGAGTCGGTAAGAATGATGTCATGTGATGGGCTTTCCTGTTGGTCCAAAGGCCAAGACTCCACACTCCCAATGCAGAGGGCCCAGATTTGATCCCTGGTCAAGGAACTCGATCCCACATGCCACAGTGAAGACTGAAGAGTCCAGTGTTCCTAACACTGAAGATGGAGTAAGGTGACCAGGAGTCAAGGAACGCCAGTCACCTAAAGAAACTGGAAAATGGAAGGAAATCCTTCCCAAGAGTCTCCAAAAAGTCCCAAAGCCCTGCTGATTCATTGATTTATGCTCAGTGAGACTTATGTTGGATTTCTAGTTCACAGAACTACAAGAAAATTAATTTGTGTTACTTTAAGTGACTGTATTTCTGATAACTTATTAAAGAATCCTTAAGAAATAAGCACAGCACAATAAAAATAATCAAAAGTTAAAAAGCATGTAACCATCATCCAAATCAAAACATAAAACTGCATTTCTGCCTGTGTTTTTAGCATGCCAAAGTTGGGGATCACACTACACACACTCTTTCGTGTTTTGCTCCTTCAGCTTAACATTTCAATATGATCCATACATGGTGTTGTATATAATTCCAGCAATTGTAATTGCTGTATATATATATTTTTTATTAATGTTTATTTTATCTCTTGGGCTTCTCTGGTGGCTCAGTGGTGAAAAATCTACCTGCCAATGCAGGAGACATGGAGAAGATGCAGGTTAGATCTCTGGGTCAGGAATCACCTGGAGAAGGAAATGGCAACTCACTCCAGTGTAATTGTCTGAGAAATCCCATGGACAGAGGAACCTGGTGGGCTACAACATGGGGGTTGCAAAAGAATTGGACTCGACTTAGTGACTGAAAAATGGTAAGCATTTTATATGATATATTAGCTTTCTTTTGGTTGGTTTTTATATACTACTTCATTTTCCCCCCCTTTTAAAATTGTGTATTTTATGTTTATAAATGTCTCTTTTCAACAACCTATAGGTAGGATTTTTAAACAGTCATAATCATTCTGTTAACTGACACATTTAGTTCATTTATGTGTACTGTGGGTGCTAAGTCACTTCAGTTGTGTCCAACTCTTTGTAATCCCATGTAGCCCACCAGGCTCCTCTGTCCATGGGATTCTCCAGGCAAGAATACTGAAGTGGGTTGCCATTTCCTCCTCCAGGGGATCTTCCCAACCCAGGAATCAAACCCACATCTCTTACATCTCTGGCATTGGCAGGCAGGTTCTTTACCACTAATAAATAATAGGTTTAAATTTACCTCAGTATTTTTTGAGTTTGATTTGTACCACCTGATCTATTCTTTTTCTTTCATTCTCTTTCTTGCCTTTCTTGGTGGGTCAGGGGAGTTACTGAGTGTATTTTGTATTATTCCATTTTTCCCCTCTGTTGATTTGAAAATTATGCTTTCCTGTTTTTATTCCTTTGTTGTTGCATCCTTAACTTATTCAAATTAAATATCTCCTAATAAAAAAATAGACATTATCAATGGGTAAAATTTATCATGGGAAACTGGACAGATCAAGTGGACATTATCTGATCTTA
This sequence comes from Cephalophus harveyi, assembly GCA_006410635.1. Classification (NCBI taxonomy): domain Eukaryota; kingdom Metazoa; phylum Chordata; class Mammalia; order Artiodactyla; family Bovidae; genus Cephalophus; species Cephalophus harveyi. The sequence goes on from SJYT01077501.1 coordinate 275,793, forward strand.
GCCTCACTAAATGCAAACCCAGACATATTTTCTTGGTGTGATAAAATGTGAAGGACAACAGTTTCACTCTGTGCATTGCTGCCAATAAACAAAGCCACTGAATTGAATTACTATGGACTGGGCTGTGTTCCCTAAATTTCATATGTTGAAGCCCTAATTCCCAATGCTATGATATCTGGAGATGGAGATTTTGGCAGGTAACTTGGGTTGAATGAGGCCATGAAGGTGAGGCCCTCATGATGGGATTCAACTCAGTTCAGTGCAGTTGCTCAGTCATGTTCGACTCTTTGCAACCCTATGAATCGCAGCACGCCAGGCCTCCCTGTCTATCACCAACTGCTGGAGTTCACTCAAACTCACGTCCATTGAGTCAGTGATGCCATCCAGCCATCTCATCCTCTGTCATCCCCGTTTCCTCCTGCCCCCAATCCCTCCCAGCATCAGAGTCTTTTCCAATGAGTCAACTCTTTGCATGAGGTGGCCAAAGTACTGGAGTTTCAGCTTTAGCACCCATTACCTATGTCTTTTAATGACATTATTTGGTTTTGCTTTCCTAGATTTCCTTTTGATCTCACTTTCTCCATCTATATAAGAAATACTAAATCATTTATTCAGAATTAGTTTTAAACAATTCCTAGTGGTTAAAGCTATCAGATTTGCAATATTATGAAGATCTAAGATTACTAAGAAAAGCAACATGGTCCAGTTACAAGAGCTATGACCTCTGACTCAAACACTGGATTACTAAGAACTATACAATCACAGAAAGGTCATTTTAAGTCCACAGTGTTCATTTTATAAAATGAGGTTAATATAGTATATATATATATATATGTGTGTGTGTGTGTGTGTATATATATATATATATATATATATATAATGTATCTAACATTAATATAATGAGGAGACATAATGCAGGAGACACAAGAGATGTGGGTTCAATCTCTGGATTGAGAAGATCCCTTGGAGGAGGAAATGTTACCCCACTCTAGTATTCTTGCCTGGAAAATTCCATGGACAGAGGAGACTGGCAGGCTACCATTCATGGGGCTGCAAAGAGTTGGACATGACTGAGTGAATGAGCACAATGTAATGAGGATAATGTTTTAATCCACTTCAACTAGATTCACAAATATTTTTGAGTGGTCTTTTATATCCCCACCATTGTTCTAGATACAATGGAAAAAGATGTGCTTGGTCTCTAACCTCACGGAATTCATAAGAGTCTGATGGGCATGATGAGTCAAAAAAGGTCTGATAAATGTTACAAAAGGAACAGTGAGAGCTGCTCTAAGAGCTATAAAGCAATGGAATTTAACTATATAGGGACTCTCCTGAAGAGATGAGGGGCTAAGGCTGAGGGAGATGGGGTAATGAAAAGGAGAACTAGAGTCTTGAGAATGAGCAATCTGGCTCCCTACAGGAATAATAACAGCAAGTAGTGCATGATTTATTGACTTTTGGAGTGCTTAGAAAAACAGTTGCCAACATTTAAGAACCTGGAGATTACACACACACACACACACACACACAAAACAGATTTCTTGAAAAATTAGATCTAACACACTGCAACTTTCAGCTGAACCAAGAAGCAGCTGCTTCTATGAGTGTATGTGTGATTCAATTTGCACAAGATACCACCACTCTACACTTGACTTGTTTCACTTTACATTACTCTGCCTAAGTCTGTATTTGAGATTTAAATATCTGACCTAGAAAGAAATACACTGAAGAACAGAAGTAAGTCCTGTGTGGCTGGTACACAGAGATAAAAAGGAATCAGATTGAGAGTCCCAGCTGGAGTGGTAAGTATGTGCCAAATTGGGGCAAGTCTGGTAGGTTTTTAGATCAATGGAAGAATCACTGAAAAGTTTTAAACAGGGAAATTACGGGCTCATACTTGAGTTTTAAAAATATTTTTCTAGATGCAAAGTGAAAAGGAGACTGCAAAAAATACCTTGAAAGCTGAAGACTAGAAAGTATCAATGTGGCTTATCTTGTCAAGTTTCAGATGAAAATCAAGAATGAATTTTAAGTTTTGTGTAGAATAGGTTCCATTCTGATAAAAGAAAGCCATTATGACTCTTTTAACTTTCTCTAAGGGCAAAAAAATAAACGTTAGTCATACTTTGAAAAAAATAAAAATAAAAACATTGACCAAAATTATTCTAACGTGAAAGGGGGAAAAAACTTGCATAAAAAGTGAAAAACCAGATGATAAAACTTGAATGATAAAAGAAAACTTTCCCGTATGTTACAGACAAGTATTCCCCTTGCTCAATACAGTACATCCTAGTATTATACAAATAAACACAAACTCATACAGACACATTGAAAAAGTTATAACTCAGAATGACCCATGGGGCTTATTTCCTGTTAGATTCTGTCCCTGGTTCTGCTCTCTAATTCTCTTTGAATACATTTCAGCAATGATTCATTTTGTCAGTCTGCCAATAGTCTTTCCTACTGAGCGAGGAGCATGTACTTCACGTACGTTAGCAGAAACACAATTGAGAGGTTTTGCCCAGGATTACCTTATTTGCTTCTTAAAAGTGTCAGATTTTTTTTTTTTTCATATTGGTAATATGCCTCTCTAAGACTACATATCATATGACAAACAGAACAAGTTGTTTAAAACACCAAAGGACCATTTCTCTAGAAATGACTTTGACCTGCATTTGGTCTTGCCCTAATATATTTATGAGATTCTAATAAAATCTTTTATTTCATTATTTTTTTCTCATCTACTCCTTGCCACCCCTATCTCCTTCTCAAAGCTCAAGTCTGAAGTCCACGAAGAGCTGAGCTAACAATATTAGCTAATATTTCTTGAGTCATGTGTCAGAGATTAAAGTACTTTGTACAGACTACTTCATTTTATCCTCACCACCACCGAATCAGACAAGGAGGAAAGTTATTCTTTTTACAAATAAGGAAACTGGACCCATACAGTGGTGAAGCTGGAATTTGAACTCTTGCTATTAACTATCATGCTATAACTCTTCGTTGTTTGGTTACTCAGTTGTGTCAGATTCTTTGCGACCCCATGGACTGCAGCACGCCAGGCTTCCCTGTCCTTCACCACTTTCCAGAGCTTGCTCAAACTCATGTCCATTGACTAAGTGATGCCATCCAGCAATCTCATCCTTTGTCATCCCCTTATCCTCCTATCTTCATCTTTACCAGCATCAGGGTCTTTTCTTTCTTTCTTTTTTTTTTAATTAATTTATTTTAATTGGAGGCTAATTACTTTACAATATTGTAGTGGTTTTTGCCATACATTGACATGAATCAATTTCATGACTGCAATCACCATGTGCAGTGATTTTGGAGCCCAAGAAAATAAAGCCTGCCACTATTTCTATTGTTTCCTCATCTATTTGCCATGAAGTGATGGGACCAGATGCCATTTTTGGAATGTTGAGTTTTAAGCCAGTTTTTTCACTCTCCTCTTTCACTTTCATCAAGAGGCTCTTTAGTTCTTCTTCACTTTCTTCCATAACGGTGGTGTCATCTGCATACTTGAGATTATTGATATTTTTTCCAGCAATCTTGAGTCGAGCTTGTGCTTCATCCAGCACAGCATTTCACATGATGTACTCTGCATATAAGTTAAATAAGCAGGGTGACAATATACAGCCTTGATGTACTCCTTTCCCAATTTGGAACCAGTCCATTGTTCCATGTCCAGTTCTAACTCTTGCTTCTTGACCTGCATACAGGTTCCTCAGGAGGCAGGTCAGGTGGTCTGGTATTCCCATCGCTTTAAGAATTTTTACAGTTTGTTGTGATCCACACAGTCAAAGGCTTTAACGTGGTTGTTAAAGCAGTACTAGATGTTTTTCTCAAATTCTCTTGCTTTTTCTATGATCCAATGGATGTTAGCAATTTGATCTCGATCTCTGGTTCCTCTGCCTATTTTAAATCCAGCTTGAACACCTGGGAGTTCTCAATTCACGTACTGTTGAAGCCTAGCTTGGAGAATTTTGAACATTACTTTCCTAGCATGTGAAATGAGTGCAACTGTGTGGTAGTTTGAACATTTTTTGGTATTGCCCTTCTTTGGGACTGGAATGAAAACTGACCTTTTCCAGTCCTGTGGCCACTGCTGCTGAGTTTTCCAAATTTGCTGGCATATTGAGTGCAGCACTTTTACAGCAGTATCTTTTAGGATTTGAAATAGCTCGCCTGAATTTCCATCACAGAATCCATATTTTTAATCTCTACATGATAAACATTTTATTATACTTAAATTAGCCTGTTTTCTATAATATTTAATATTATATTAAATGTACTGTTTTCTAGGAGGCTTTTAGGCTCCTGGTAGACACATCTTATCAGTCCACAAGTCCTACCAGACATAGCTGGATAGCAATAGCCCCCACCTATGCTCAAGTTGGGATCCTACTCTCCCCCACCTCCTGGATAAGACCACCCACAGATCTATCTTTGTCATCTCTTCATTCCATCAAGGCAGATTGACAGCTTGATTTTCCCCCTTCTACTTAATGCCCATTTTGGGCTTCCCAGGTGGTGCTAGTGGTAAAGAATCTGCCTGCCAATATAGGATACATTACAGATGCAGGTTCCATCCCTGGGTGGGGAAGGTCCCCTGGAGAAGGCAATGGCAACCCACTCCAGTATTCTTGCCTGGAGAATCCCATGGACAGAGGAGCCTGGAGGGCTACAGTTCATAGCATCACAAAGAGTCAGACACGACTGAAGCAACTTAGCCCACACAGCACAATGCCTATATTGGACATAGCATTCCTTTTTCAACTAGGGATGAGCAAGCAAAAATCCTTTCTTTCCTGAGTCAAAGAAGAAACAGAAGGAAATCCTATTATCCATTCAAGTATCTTATGGAAGTTTGGTTGGCAGCTAGGACCAAGTGTTTCCGCAGCATTTATTTCCCTCTAGAAAGAACTGATTAAGCTAAATTCAAAGTCATCTCTTGATCCATTATTTTCCTAAGCCTTCTCACTTCCTTATAAGAATTACTTTTAAGTTGCTGAATTCATCCATTTTCCTCAATGCTCTCTCACCTGAATTGCTGAAAATACATTACCTAGTTTCCCAGACTCCCCTCTCTCTGCCATTCTCTTTCATTTTTCACATTCTAGCCAAAGAATCTTCGCAAATTGTAAACATAGTCAAATTACTTTCATAGTCAAATTCTAAAGTCCTTCAGTGACTCTCCATCACTCTTTGTTGTTGTTGTTGAGTCACTAAGTTGTGTCCAACTCCGCAACCCATGGACTACCACACGCCAGGCTTCCCTGTCCTTTACTATCTCCCAGAGTTTGCTCAAATTTGTGTCCAGTGAGTCAGTGATGCCATCCAACCATCTCATCCTCTGTCGCCCCCTTCACTTTCTGCCCTCAGTCTTTCCCCACCATCAGGGTCTTTTCCAATAGTAGGCTCTTTGCATCAGGTGGCCATAGTATTGGAGCTTCAGCATCAGTCCTTCCAATGAATATTCAGGGTTGATTTCCTTTTGGATTGACTGGTTTGATCTCCTTGCTGTAAAAGGGACTCTCAGGAGTCTTCTCCAGCAACCACAATTCAAAAGCATTAGTTCTTCAGCACTCAGCCTTCTTTATGGTCCAACTCTCACATCTGTACATGACTAATAGAAAAACCATAGCTTTGACTATACGGAACATTGTCAGCAAAGTGATGTCTCTGCTTTTTAATATGCTCTCTAGGTTTGTCATCACTTTCCTTCTACGGAGAAAGTGTCTTTTAATTTTGTGGCTGTAGTCACCGTCCAGAGTGATTTTGGACCCCAAGAAAATAAAATCTGCCACTGTTTCCACTTTTCCCCCATCTATTTGCCATGAAGTGATGGGACTGGATGTCATGATCTTAGTTTTTTGAATGTTGAGTTTCAAGCCAGCTTTTTCACTCTCCCCAATTGCCCTTAGGATAAATTTAAAAGTTTCAATATTGCTTTCAGTTACCAGGCCTTAGTACCATTCCAGATTCATCTTTCATTATCTTTCCCAAAAGTGGCCCTGGATTCTCTTCAATTCCATCAGTCAGAACTTCTCTGTGTCTCACTAAGGTGCTAGATTTTCCTGCTTACTGTGTTTACACACATTTTCTCTAACACCTCTCACTGTTCCTTCTCCTTCGTTAGGCTAACCTCTTCACGTTTTGCGTCCTTCCACATCTCCCTGTATTTCTTCATTGTTTTCATGGCTGGTTGAATTTTCATTGCTACTGCTTGGATAGTTTGCATCTCTGGCTAAACAGTAAGCTATGTAAGAACAGGAACTACTTTATTTTGATTATTACTGTGTCCCCAGCAACCTTTTACAGTGCCTGGGAAATAATAGGTACTTGGTAATCATTTATGGAATAAATGAGCATATGCGTAATCTGCTACATTATGAGTTAAATAGGTTCCCATGTTCCCATCAGTCAATTTGAAAGTTAAGCTTTCAAATTAACTTCTGGAACAATTTGTTAATAATTTGGGATTTAGCTCTATTTTGTCCATTTGTTTTTACGCAATCATCTCTCCTCTTCCTCTCTGATGACTGCTTCTAAATTCCCCATATTTGTTATTCAATCAAAGAAGAACAGAGTAAAACCATGATCTGAGGGAGAGAAGTTAGAAATGGCAATGAGGGAACTAGAAAGACTGGAAAATAAAGTAAATGCTGTTTATAAAGTCATGTCAAATTAACAAGTATTGATTGAGCATCTAACAAGTACAGGGCCTGGCACTTAGTAGGCACTACAAAAATATGTGTTGATTTTCTTAATGAACGAAGAAAGTTTTCAGAGTTTTATTCAAATGTTCCTGGTAGAGAAAGATTTTGATAGTCAGCAATGCAGGTATCTCTCTGCCTACAAATCAAGACTAAGCATTGGTTTTTAAGAATTTTCTTTCTTTCTGAGAGGAGGAGTAGTTGTGGATAGAGTTACCTGTGGCCAGAGCTGGGAGCTACGAGTAGTAGACGGCCAAGAAGGGTTAGGCTCCCCTGAGAATATGAGGGCAGAAGCTGGTAGAAGTACTGCTGTTGGAACACTAGGCCTTAGGACAGCACTGAAACATCAAGTTGAGCCTAAACTCTCAGTGATACAGGATTATTAAAGGGAATTAAAATGACCCTTAGCTGTCGCAACTCTTTGGGTGTCAGCAGAAGCAGAAGAAAATCCTCTCCACTAACATACTTGTCTAATTTAGACTCACTGGAATGTCACATAGTTAAGATTAGGCAATTAATCACAATCAAAGACTACAAAGAAAACATCAGTTAACATTAGTCAGTAAAAACAATAAACAACAGATTTACACTCCGAAGATTTTTGTGTAGATTCATAAAATAAAAGAATTTTGGGCAAATCCACATGAAATGTTTAGAGAAATAAAAGATTTCATTACCAAGATAACCAGTTAAAGGTTAGGAATCCATATATTTGAAGGGAGAGTGAGACATCTAAAAATGAAAATATAACTGTTGAAATAAAAAATTCAATCAATGGTTAAGCAGTAAATATACCTAAAGATAGAATTAATAATGATATTTCTTGAGAAATTATACATCACAGACAAGGATATGACAAATATGAGAGAGATATCAAGGACATAAAAGGTTAACATAGATCTAGACAGAATTCCAGAAAAAGAGACTAGATAGAAAGGAGAAAAGACAAATTTTAGACACATTTTGGCTATACTTAATGAGATTTTAACAAAAGCACAAATCTCTACTGATTCAGGAATAACAATATGTTCTAAGTAGGCTAAATTGTTTTTCAAATCCTGGAAACATGAGATAACATAGAAATGCAGTTGGAATGACAGCAACAGCATTAATGGAGAGTAGTATAATGTCTTTAAATTGTTGAGAGACAAAACTATCAACCTAGAATTATGTATCCAGCAGAACTATCTTTCAAGAATGTCTAAAATAAAGACATGCTTAGATTAACTCAAACTGAGAAGCTTTATTATTAAGAAATCTACATTATATAAACTTTTAAAAATAGGAAAAATTAACCCAGAAGCCTGGTCTAAAATGCAAAAAGAAATGATGAGCAAATGAGTAGTAAATGTGTTTGTGTGTATGTGTGTGTGTGTTTGTAAAACAAAGCAAATATTGACTATATAATTAAGAAATAGCAATGTTAAAATAGAAATAGCAATGTTGAATTTACAGGGCTAAAGAAAGAATGTGCTTCCCTGGTGACTCAGTGGTAAAGAATCCAGCTCCTAATGCAGGAGACGCATCCCAGGTCAGGAAGATCCTGGAGAAGAAAATGGCAACCCACTCCAGTATTCTTACCTGGGAAATCCCATTGATAGAGAAGGCTGCTGGGCTCATGTCCATGGGGCTGCAAAAAAGTTGGACACTGTTTGGCGACTAAATAACAACAACACAAAAGAAAGGATAGGATTAAAATCCTGGACAAAATTAGCATATAAGTGCAGGAAGAAATACAGTTAAAGTATTCTAGGGTTTTTATATTTTAGGGGTTAAGGTATTGATTAAATCTGATTTCTGATAATGATTTGTTAGGTTACTCCTATAAAATTCCTGCTAAACATAATGGAAATTGTTCAATAAATTATAAATAAAGCAACATATTTTAAGCATTGAATTTCTTCAAGACAGTGACTAATTTCTGGAAGAAAGACTCTAATCAGAGAAGTTAAAAAAAAAAATTAGATCTGCAGAAACAAGACAACAAAAACAAAAAAAAACACGCAAAACCTTCAGATGTTGAAATAATCAGATTTTTAAATAATTACATCTGACATATTTAAGGAAATAACTCACAAAGTTACAAATTATCTATAGGAATCAGGAAATCATGAAAAGTGACATATCAGATGTGAGAAAAAACAAAACAGGGTGTATAGGGGTGAAAAATAAGAGAAACTTTTAAAAGCAATGGAGATGGCTAATAAACATATGAAAAGCTTTTCCACACTATATGCCTTCAGGGAAACATAAATTAAAACAATGAGATAGTACTACCTAAGAGAATGGACAAAATCTGAAACACTGAGAATACCAAATGCTGGTGAGGTTGTGAAGCAGCAAGAACTCTCATGCTGGTGGGAATGCAAAATGTCACCTGCCACTTTCAAAGACAGTTTGTCAGTTTCTTATAAAACTAAACATACTGTAACCATATGAACCAGCAAAACATATTCCTTGGTACTCACCCAAAGGAACTGAAGACATCCCACACGAAAACCTGCACATGGGTATTTATAGCAGCTTTTTTCATAATTGCTAAAACTTGGACTGTGGTGTTGGAGAAGACTCTTGTGAGTCCCTTGGACTGCAAAGAGAGCCAACCAGTCCATTCTGAAGGAGATCAGCCCTGGGATTTCTTTGGAAGGAATGATGCTAAAGCTGAGTTTCAACTCCAGTACTTTGGCCACCTCATGCGAAGAGTTGACTCATTGGAAAAGACTCTGATGCTGGGAGGGATTGGGGGCAGGAGAAGGGGACGACAGAGGATGAGATGGCTGGATGGCATCACCAACTTGATGGACATGAATCTGAGTGAACTCCAGGAGTTGGTGATGGACGGGGGGGCCTGGCATGCTGCGATTCATGGGGTCGCAAAGAGTCAGACACGACTGAGCGACTGAACTGAACTGAACTGAAAACTTGGAAGCAATCAAGATGTCTTTTAGTAGATGAATGGATAACTAAACTGTGGTACATTCAGACAATGGAATGTTACTCAGCATTATAAAGAAATGAGCTATTACACTGTGAAAAGACATGGAGGAAATTTAGACACATACAAGGTGAAAGAAGCCAATCTGATTACATATTGTATGAATCCAACTATATGACATTCTGGAAAGGGGAAAATTATGGACAATGGAATTACAGGAAATTATTAAGATCAATGGTGACCAAGGAGATGAGGAGGAAGAGCTGAATAAGTAGAGCACAAAGGATTTTTAGGGTAGTAAAAATATTCTGCATAAGATTATAATGATGAATATGTGCCATTACACATTTGTCCAAACCCATAGGTTGCACAACACTAAACGTGAACCCAAGATAAACTACAGACTTTGGGTGACTGTGACAGCAGCCTCTACGCATCTATATGTATTTGCTTGGCACAGAGAAAGAGATGAAAAATACACACCAAACTCTTAATGTTGGTTACCTGAGCCTGGGTTTAGAGAAAAGGAGAGAGATGAAAAGAGAATAAACGTTTCCTTATATAGAAAAAAAAGCATAGCTAGCAATGATTGAATACAACAGAAGAAATAACTAGTTAGGTAAAAGAGAAATTTGAAGAGATCAAGAACACAGGATGAAGAGGCAGAAATATAGAATAAAATAAAAGTGAAGATACTGTAGTAGGTGTGAGAAGACAATGAAGATGTCTATCCTACGTTTGACTGGAAAATCACTAGAAGAGGAAAGCAAAAATTCAACAGATTAAGGGCTTGAAAAGATGAAGAATGAGAACTTTATTGTTCTAAAGAATGGTAACATACCACAAATTCAAGGTGCCCAATAAATCCCAGAAGGTAATTATTTTAAGACCCACACTTAAATGCATCATCAATCAGTTCAGTTCATTTGCTCAGATGTGTCTGACTCTTTGTGACCCCATGGACTGCAACATGACAGACTTCCATGTCCATCACCAGCTCCCAGAGCTTGCTCAAACTCATGTCCATCAATTAAATGCATCATAACAAAATATAAAAACTCAAAAACCATAAAAAGTTTTATAAACCAGTTGGAAAAAATAAACAGTTAACTTCAAGGAGCCACAGGGCCCCTGAATCTGACTTATCACCAAAAGTAATGAAAGGAAAGAAGATAATATCATTTATCTCCAGTGTAATGAGGTAAAGATTATCAATCAGGACTTACATAGGAAAAATACAAGTGATAGAGTTGTTGCCAGCAGGTTTTCACCACATGAAATTTTAAGAGATGAAATTCAGACAGAAAGAAAGTAATCCCAGATGGAAAGTCTAGGATGCAGGAAGTAATGGAGAGCAAAGAAATTGGTAAATATATGAGCAAATTTGAAAGAACATCTATTGTATTTTAAAAGATAATAATAATATATAGTAACTTTTGAAAAAAAAATTAAAATATCAAACAGTAATGTAGTTAAGTGGAAAGTAGGGGTCCTAAATGGCATTAACACATTAATTGAGGAGCTTGACTCCTACGTTAACCATTTCTAAACTAGTGGAAAGAAAAATAATAAAAGTATAAAAATAAATTTGACAAATTTAAAAATTAAAAATATAAATGAGAAAAAAGTAGAACATATAATGACAAAAATTAAATTATATCAATAATCACATTCAATGTACATAAGCTAAATGCCTTAGTTAAAATAAAGTTTGACAACTGGATAATAAAAATCCAATTATTTTCCTTTATAAAAAGATGGGGGCTTCCCTGGTGGCTCAGAGGGTAAAGCATCTGCCTGTGGTACGGGAGACCCAGGTTCAATCCCTGTGTCGGGAAGATCCCCTGGAGAAGGAAATGGCAACTCACTCCACTACTCTTGCCTGGAAAATTCCATGGACAGAGGAGCCTGGTAGGATATAGTCCAAAAAGATTGAGGGCTTCTCTGGTGGCTCAGACTGTAAAGAATCCACCTGCAATGAGGGAGACCCAGGTTTGATCCCTGGGTCAGGAAGATCCTCTGAAGAAGGAAATGGCTACCCACTTGCTGGAGAATTCCATGCACAGAGTTGCCTGGCAGGCTATAGTCCATAGGGTCACAGAGTTGACACAACTGAGCAGCAAACACACATAGAAAGACTGAAAGTTGTAGGATTGAAGAAGATACACTGTACAAATTCTAACTAAAAGAAAGCTACTCTAGCTATTCTATAAATATGAAATAAAGTAACTTTAAGTCAAGATATTAGTACAGAAAAAGAAAGTCCAAATGATAAAAAAGGTTTAATTCATAAGTAAGACGCAGCAATTCTAATTTTGTATGCTTAAATGCTATGGTCTCAAAATACATCTTCTATGAATAATACCACTTTTATTTATTCTTCCAAATCCGTATGCCTTTTGTTTGTTTTCATGTCTATTTGCACTAACTAAAATATCTAGTAGAAAGTTTAATAGAAAGAGTGAAAACAAATACCCTTTTCGGATCCTGGGTCAAAAACAGGAGGTCTTTAAAAATGTCTCTATCAGCTATGAGATTTACCATATGTTTTCATAAATACTCTTTATTTAATTAAGAAAGTTTCCCTCTTTTATAGTTTAGTTGAATTTTAATCATGACTTGATGTTGAATTTTAACAAACTTTTAATCTGCTTATATTGTGAAGTTCATGATATTTTGCCTTTAATCTGTTAATGTGGTGAATTATAGCAACTCCTTTTCCAATATTGCATTCCTGGAATATAACCAATTGACTGTGATGTTTGATTCCTTCTATAAACCACTGAATATGGTTTGTTAAAATTTTTGTTTTGAATTCTTGTCTCTATGTATATGAGTGTATTTAGTCCATAATCTTCCTTGCCTTTCTAATATTGTTTCTGTCAAATTTTAGATACAATGTTGCATTAACCTCTAACTAAAATGACCTTAATGTTCCCCTCAGCTTGACAAAACTTTAGACAGGATTCTTCCTAAGTAAATACCTCTGACCTTCTTTTCCTTTTTTCTTTTGTTTTTTCTTTTACTAATTTATTATTTCTTATTTTTAATATAATTTTTAAAGACTACACTCCATTTACAGTTATTACAAAATATTGGCTATATTCCCCGTGTTGTACAATATATCCATCCCATCTTACACCCAATGGTTTTTACCTCCCATCCCCTAACCCCTATATTGCCCCTCCTACCCTCCCCTCTGTTAACTACTAATTTGTTCTCTATAACTGTAAGCCTGCTTTTTTTTTTTTTGGCTATATTCTCTAGTTTGTATTTTTATATTCCACCTATGAGTGATATCATATAGTATCTGTCTTTCTCTGTCTGACTTATTTCATTAAAAAGCATAAAGCCCTCCAAGTCCATCCATGTTGCTGCAAATGGTAAATTTTCTTATTTTATGGCTGTGTGGTCAGTTGGTTCAGTTCAGTCACTCAGTCATGTCCGACTCTTTGCAACCCATGGACTGCAGCATGCCAGGATTCCCTGTCCATCACCCACTCCCAGAGCTTTCTCAAATTCATGTCCATCAAGTCAATGATGCCATCCAACCATCTCATCCTCTGTCATCCCCTTCTCCTGCCCTCAATCTTTCCTAGCATCGGGGTCTTTTCTACTGAGTCAGTTCTCTGTATTAGGTGGCCAAAGTATTGGAGTTTCAACTTAAGCATCAGTCCTTCCAGTGAATATTCAGGACTGATTTCCTTTAGGATAGACTGGTTGGATCTCCTTGCAGTCCAAAGGACTCTCAAGAGTCTTCTCCAACACCACAGTTCCAAAGTACCAATTCTTCAGGACTCAGCTTTCTTTATAGTCCATCTCTCACATCCATACATGACTACTGGAAAACCATAGTTTTGACTAGATGGACATTTGTTGGCCTAGTAATGTCTCTGTTTTTTAATATGCTGTCTAGATTGGTCATAGCTTTCCTTCCAAGGAGCAAGCATTTCTTAATTTCATGGCTGCAGTCACCATCTGCAGTGATTTTGGAGCCCCCCAAAATAAAGTTTCTCACTGTTTCCATTGTTTCCCCATCTATTTACCTTGAAGTGATTGGACCGGATGCCATAATCTTCGTTTTCTGAACATTGAGTTTTAAGCCAATTTTTTCACTCTCCTCTTTCACTTTCATCAAGAGGCTCTTCAGTTCTTCTTTACTTTCTGTCATAAGGGTGGTATCATCTGCATATCTGAGGTTATTGATATTTCTCCGCGCAATCTTGATTTCAGCTTGTGCTTCATCCAGCCTGGCATTTCACATGATATACTCTGCATATAAGTAAATCAGCAGGGTGACAATATGCAGCCTTGATATACTCCTTTCCCAATTTGGAACCAGTCTGTTGTTTCATGTCCAGTTCTAACTGTTGCTTCTTGACCTGCATATAGATTTCTCAGGAGGGAGGTCAGGTGGTCTGGTATTCCCATCTCTCAGAATTTTCCACAGTTTGTTGTGATCCACACAGTCAAAGGCTTTGAAGTAGTCAATAAAGCAAAATTAGACATTTTTCTGGAACTCTTGTGCTTTTTTGATGACCCAACAGGTGTTGGCAATTTGATCTCTGGTTCCTCTGCCTTTTCTAAATCTAGCTTGACCATCTGGAAGTACATGGTTCATGTACTATTGAAGCCTGGCTTGGAGAATTTTGAGCATTACTTTGCTAGCATGTGAGATGAATGCAGTTGTGTGGTAGTTTGAGCATGGCTGAGTGGTATTCCATTGTATATATATATATACACATCTTCTTTATTCATTCATTTGTTGATAGACACTTAGGCTGCTTCCATACAATCTTGGCAATTATAAATAATGCTGCTAGGAACATTGAATGAATATATCTTTTTAAATTAGTGTTTTTGTTTTTTTAAGATATATATCCAAATGGAACTGCTGAATCATATGGTCAGTCTTGTTTTAGTTTCTTGAGAAACCTTGATATTGTTTTTCACAGTGGCTGCAGCAATTCACATTCCCACTAATAGTGTATGAAGGTTCCTTTTTTCTCCACATCAACAATTGCTATTTTGGTCTTTTTGATAACAGTCATTCTGGCAGGTATCAAGTGATACTTCATGATGAGTTTGATTTGCATTTCCCTGAGGAGTAGCAATGTTAAGCACCTTTTCTTGTGCCTATTGGACATCTGCATTTCATCTTTGGAAAAATGCTTACTTAGTTCTTTTGCCTATTTTTTAATCTGGTTGTTTGGTTTTTTGATGTTAAGTTATGTGAGCTATTTATATATATTGGATATTAATCCCTTATCAGTCATATCACTTGCAAATATTTTCTCCCATTCAATAGGCTTTTGGTTTTGTATACAACTTTCTTTGCTGTGGAAAAGCTTTTAAGTTTAATTAGGTACCATTTGTTTCTTTATTTACTTTAGGAGATGGATTTAAAATATTATCGCTGCAATTTATGTCAAAGAGTGTTCTGCCTATGTTTTCCAATTTTAGTTTATGTGCTGCCAAAGTGAGCACCTGCCTATGTTTTCCTCTACTAGTTTTACAGTATCTGGTCTTACATTTATGTCTATAACGTATTTTGAATTTATTTTTAATATAGCATTGGAGAATGTTCTAATTTCATTCTTTAACGTGTAGCTGTCCAACCACTTAAGAGGCTATTTTTTCTCCCATTGTATATTTTTACCTCCTTTGTTGTAGATTAATTGACCATAAATGTATGGGTTTATTTATGGGCTGTCTATCCTGTTCCACTGATCTATGTGTCTGTTTTCTGACCTCTCTTTTCTTAAAGCATTTATTTTAGAAAATCTGCAATCATGAATGCTTACTTTGCCATTCAGAGATGTAAATCTACTGCAACCCAGAAATGTCTTTCTCTAGAACCAGGGAGTTGTCCTTTTGAAATGCGATCATCAAGAAAGATGAGGCTCCTGTCCTCCAGCCTGTGTGAGAAATTAGCAAACACATAGCCTAGTCACACTGAACTATCTTCCCAGTAACATCCTCCAGTACTTTCCAATTATCTCATCCCAGCTATTAAAAATCCTCCCACCTGTCATTTTGAATCACTCTACTCTATTGCAGTAGTCTTGAATAAAGTCTTCTTTGCCTCTTTAACTGCTTTGGTGTGATTTTCTGTTACATCTTCTAATATGAATTGGAAGATAGATCCACTTTTTGTATTTTCTGGAAGGGTTTGTGTAAGATTGGCACTATTTCTTCCTTGAATGTTTAGTAGAAGAACTCAGAAAAAAAAAAAAACACACCTGTAACTGGAATTTCCTTTGTGCCAAGTGTTTTAACTCTTTGCATGAGGTGGCCAAAGTATTGGAGTTTCAGCTTCAGCATCAGTCCTTCCAAAGAACACCCAGGGCTGATCTCCTTCAGAATGGACTGGTTGGATCTCCTTGCAGTCCAAGGGACTCTCAAGAGTCTTCTCCAACATCACAGTTCAAAAGCATCAATTCTTCAGCGCTCAGCTTTCTTCACAGTCCAACTCTCACATCCATACAAAACTACTGGAAAAACCATAGCCTTGACTAGACGGACCTTTGCTGGCAAAGTAATGTCTCTGCTTTTAAATACTCTGTCTAGGTTGGTCATAACTTACCTTCCAAGGAGTAAGCGTCCTTTAATTTCATGGCGGCAGTCACCATCTGCAGTGATTTTGGAGCCACCAAAAATAAAGTCTGACACTGTTTCCACTGTTTCCCCATCTATTTCCCATGAATTCAGTTCAGTTCAGTTCAGTCGCTCAGTCGTGTCTGACTCTTTGCGATCCCATGAACCGCAGCATGCCAGGCCTCCCTATTCATCACCATCTCTCGGAGTTCACTCAGACTCACGTCTATCGAGTCCGTGATGCCATCCAGCCATCTCATCCTCGGTTGTCCCCTTCTCCTCCTGCCCCCAATCCCTCCCATGAATTAAAACACTTTAAAATATCAAAAACCTTAATAACAGGATGTATAAAAACTGCTCCTACAAACCAATGAGAACAAGATAGGCAACTCAACAATAAAATAGGGAAAAGAATAGAATAAGTACTTATCTAAAGAGGAAATTTAAATGGCTAGCAAGCAAATGAAAATATGCCTAATCTTTATTGACATTTTAAAACCACTGTGAGACACCTCTACCTGGTCTCCACATGGGCAAAAAGTTTACAGCACCAACAATGCTGTGATGAAGACACGGAGCCACAGGAACTCTCAACACACAATGGATAGGAGTACAAACTGGATCAATTAGACAGTTTGGAAACTGCTGGCATTATCCACTACAGTTGGCACTTTAACTGCCTTGGACACAAGTATTGCAGTCTTAGAAATTCAATTATATGGTGTATTAGAAGACAGATATGCAATAATGATCTCAGTTGTATTAGTCAGAGTTATCAGAAACTGGAACTATCACAAATGGCCATCAATAGTTGAGAAAATAAACTGTCATGCAATCATACATGGAGTACTATAAAAGGAATGAAAATGAGCCAACTAACCATGTAGCTTCGTATGTAGTAAAGCTACATACAAAAACATGCATGGATTTTAGAAATAAAGTTGAAAGAAGTAAGAAGCAAGGTATATAAGAAAATCATGCAGTATGGCTGCACTTGTATAAAACTGAAAAAGACTAAAACTGAACTTTACTTGTTTTTGATAGATATACAACTAATAAAACAATGAAGCTATTATTCTAAGTTAAGAATAGGTTTCAGTCAGTTCAGTTCAGTCGCTCAGTCGTGTCCGACTCTTTGCGACCCCATGAATCGCAGCACGCCAGGCCTCCCTGTCCATCACCAACTCCCGGAGTTCACTCAGACTCA